>JAANSO010004345.1:0-10211 GCA_036507315.1 Lepidocyrtus fimetarius | reverse complement strand
ATATGCCGGATAGTGCTGTCTGGCTGTTGACCCTACCAACAGCTTTTGTTTGCACTTGATTGATGCTGTAATGTCAAAATTCCTACCTTTGCGCAAAAACTTTCTTAAACTGCCATAAAAACTCAATAACTAAACTTTACACTCGTATTGCAAGATGGTTTTGTTGCCCTCACCGGAAAAGTTATTTGGCAAAACTTTTTATGTTTTACTTGCTACGTACACGGTCAGAAAAATAGATTCAGGCTACATACTTTACATTAATAATATATGCACTAGATTCTGGGGAGGTAGGTAGGCAGGTAACAAATCTCTTTGCTTTGTAACTCAAGACAACTAACTGACTTGAGAGTTAGAAAAAAGGATTTATGACCCCGGTCAGCCCAAGGTTCTGGCATGTATCCATTATGCTGCAACATGATAAATTTACTAAATTTGACTGACTTGAAATAAGTGATAAGGAACTAGAAAAGAAAGTTTGTGCTTCGCATCAACGTAAGGAACTTGCCACACATCGCAACTTCTCACGCACTCTTGTACTCTGATGAATAATAGTACAAATTTGTATTATTCTTCAAAAAAATCAAACTGAATTATAAAAAACCATTCTTCTGACGGAATGTGTAACATGTGTATTGGGTACCTGAGAAGAAGCAGCGTGGCAAATAATAGCAGAACGTTCTATTTACCCTGCGACATGTTTTCTCCATGAAGGAAATGCAGTTTGCATGAGATGAACCCATAACCGTCTCATTGTCCCTGTTTTTTTGTTACCCAGTAAAAATACACATATGGCAAAGACTCGATGCAAAAGAATTACCTCATAATATTACAATAAGGTCATGAAAAAACCAGTTATAACCTGCGCTAATAGCTTTTCTTATGCAATACAATAGCAGTGGGTAGCGATAGCTTTGTTGATGCGATTTTTAATAAGCATACTGGCAAGAGGCTAACAAACCGTTTTAGAACAATCTATATGCTCGTTAAATAAATTAATAATGATTTTTTGTACTTGAAGAATCTAAAAACTATGCAATTTTAAAAAAACTGGCGATGAGATCGACAGATGAATTCAACAAGAAAAATTTGGAACATGAACTCCTGCAACGTCTTGTTGCTTGCCATCACAAGAAAAAGTTCTTTCTCTTTACAAAATGTACCTCTTACTTGAATGGAATTTTTGTCCTTACTCATTCGGGAAAAATGCTTTATTTAAAGGTTTTGACTCNTCTCTTTACAAAATGTACCTCTTACTTGAATGGAATTTTTGTCCTTACTCATTCGGGAAAAATGCTTTATTTAAAGGTTTTGACTCACACTAGTCAATACTATACTTTTTCAATACATGAGTAACCTAAGAACCTAAAAAATCTAAAAATACAAAACATTTTTGCGTTTTCATAAACCATGAAGGGTGAAACTATAGATAAAACTTTGTGGTATGTAATAGTTTTGTTGATCTATAATGATGAAAAATGCACGATTAATCATCATCATTTTAAAAAAATATGCCGAGTTATCTCCGTATGACATAAATGAAGATCAAAGCTGGTGTTGCAGCAAGATTATGAAATGACAATGAAAAAATAAAGATTACATGCCTATTCGTTTGTAATTAGAAAATGGATATGTCCAGTCCAAATAGAACATAACTGAATTTATGCATGGTCGTTGGTATTAAAAAGATAAGATAGCTTATCGGAGTCATTTAATAGATTTGACGCATGTGTATTAATAATCCACCACACGCAAATGTTTTGACAATTAAAAGAAAGTTATTTATGCAGTGCAGCATTTTAAGAAGGTTAATATGCATCAATAATAATTGTTCAAATGTTTTGACAATTTAAAGAAAGTTATTTATGCAGTGCAGCGTGCAGCATTCTAAGAAGGTTAACAATATGTATTAATAACAATTGTTACTTATTATTTAAAAACTAAATTTAACTGATTGTGGTGGTTTTGGTGACGGAAAACTGAAATAAACTAAAAAATGGGTGGACTACTCTCCATATTTTCAAAAGCGAAACAATGGAAGCAGCAAAGAAAATTTACAGGGTGATTTCCAAGATTTAGATGAAAATGAAGATGCTGGTGAATCAAAATATTTTAGAATTTGTACAAAAATATTAGCAAAAATTTCATTTCTGATTGCAAAATTCTAAAATTGAAAAATAATTCAGTTTTAGATGGATCCCTGAAGAAGAAAGCAAAATGGTGGGAGCGAATATTGTTTGATAAATATTTTAGGATAACATATGTCGTAATTTTAGGAGTAATTCTTGGACTTGTGATTCCCATGATACTATTTATGGAAAAGTTGGAAAAAGAAAAGGACTCCATTTACGGAAGTTGTTTAATTGATAATAATGCCAGGTACAAATTCAAGTGCCAATAAATGTCTGCAAAGTCTGCATGCTAATAGTCGTATCGAGATATTTGTTTGCTATATTAATATAATTTTTTAAAAATATTTCGATTTCATCGTGTCACAGAGTGGAATGCCTTATAAATTCTGAAAAACAAGTTGACGAAGACTCGTGCATGAAAGCCTTGTGCTGCTGGGAAAACTCGGACACACTGCCGTTTAAATGCTACCATAGTTTACCATCAGCCTATTTTTATTCCGTGGATGATATTCAAAATGATCTTTTTAATAATATGGAACGGAAAAAGTTTTTTCTTTCACCAAAGGAGAATACGAGAATGGCCAGTTTGCACTCAGTAGTGTATTGGGAATCCTCTGAACATTTAGTTGTGGAAATGCACGATCCGGCCAAATTCCCCGAAAGAGGAACAAATAAGAAATCGAAAAGTGGAAATGAGCGATTTGTCAATTATTCCGGGATATCTCAGGACAATGAAAATAAAACCATTCCATTTAATATTACCTGGGCTGAAAATGGAAACTTTTTCTATTTGAAAATTGCAAGAATTGGAACAAACGAAACCATTTTTGACACGAGGCTGGGCCCAATTTGGGCAAGTGAAAACCATATTACATTCTCGACAGTCCTCCCAACAAATTTGTTTTATGGAATACGAGGTAATAAAAAAGATCATATAGTTAGCTTTACAAACCAACGTTTTACCCATCAATAATCAAAAAGTACCTGTGTTATAATTAGGTGGACAAGGTTCACTTTCGACCAACACTTTTGGTTTAATTAATGGGTTTGAAACTTTGGAGTTTCCTTTTTACATGTCATATGAGAAATCGGGATCCTGGCATGGAGTTCTCATTGACACTGCAGAGCCCCTACTCGCACAAGTCATGCAAGCTCCCGGCATAACGTTTTATTCTGAAACTGGATTACCTGAAATTAAATTGCATTTCTTTGCTGGTCCTGACCAATCAAATGTGGTTACCCAACTTCATGGACATGTAAAAACATAAAGAAAGAATTATTAGACAAAGCTAGATCATGCCAATCTTTCTAATTCAATCTTTGAATTGCAGATCCGAAAAAGTAAAGGTATTCAACACGAGCCTGTAATACCTCCTTATTGGGGGCTAGGATTACATCTTTGCAGAAAGTTGGAAGACAATTCTGAAGTTTTGGCAGACTTGAAAAGGCTGCTAGAAGTTGAATTTGAAAATCGGAAATTTCCTTATGACACGGATTGCATCGATGAATACCTTCGCGATCCGTTTTTCATTGCCAATACAGAAAATTTAACTGACATCTTGAATTTATTAAATGCAAACTCGAAAAAACTATTAATTTCTCAAAAGGTCACCGCGTCATCACAGGATCGTAATGAAAATCAGGATTTCCCAATTAGATGGTTACTAGATCCATATAATACTTCCAATCCATTTACTGGAGTAGTCAACAATAAAAGTTCAAATTATTTGGATTTTTTTCATCCCGAGTTAAATCAAATACCTATCCCAATAATCATTTCAGATGGAAATAAAACAAATCCAACAACAGCTAGCATCTATGGATTTGCTCTTACTGAAAATTTTCCAATCTTATCCAACTCGTCGTCGTGCAGAAATCCGTTTACAAGAATTGAAGCCTGGTTTTCTAATCCAATTACAAGAAGTAGTGGGGCACAATTAAATTCAGATTCCCTATGGGGTATCTGTTTGTCCAGAAGTCTTGCATAACATTGATGGAAAAACTGAGCTGACAATGCATTACAAAATGCATAATGTTTACGGAGAACAATCCCTAAAATTATTGTACGAAAACACTGACAATAATCAAAGCTTAAACAAATTCATCACTTCTGACTCGATTTGGACATCTTCCATGTATTACGGAGGATTTAATGGATTACAAGTTCCTTTCACGTGGCAAGGATTGCAGGAAAGTGTTGCTCATACAGTGCGTAATTACGCTTTAACGCCTATTTCAGGAACTCCAATTTGTGGGGCGAATATTTTCAATGTGAACGTCACCTTTAGTGAAGACCTGTGTTTGAGATGGTTCCAATTTGGCCTTGTTCTGCCAATCAGTAGAAACTCGTACGACGGGTAAGATATATCAAATAATCAAAATTTATATTTTTTTAGAAATGCAATAAAATCTACTACTGCATTAATTATGTAGAGCTTCTTCTTATGGGCCAGTGCATTTTTCTGAGCAGTACAGAGATTATCTAAGCAATTCCATCAGAAACCGATATATGTTTGCGCCCTATTATTACACTACTCTACGAGAATACCAAGAGACATTGGTTCCATATCTGCGACCCATGTCATTTCATTTCAAGGATGAAAGATACAATTCAGAGGTGGTGCAAGTCTTGGATCAATTTATGGTTGGGGAAGCAATGACGATTGCACCAATCATTGACAGAGGTCGGACATTTACAATTATACAACGTGCAACCACTTACATCTAATATCCAATTTATAACTAAATCGAATTTATAGGGGTGACTCGCAGAGCATACTTCCCCCCAGGAAAATGGTTTACGAAAGAAGGATTAAAAGTTTGGGACAACGAAAATAATGGTCGCTTTCAACAAATTTCTGGATACATTTCTGAAACTCCAATGTTTTTCCGAGGAGGATACATTATCCCAACATTGGTAATTGTAACATAAAGTTGACTCCATTTCTGAATATTATTGGTATACCAATGCTTACTCTTCTATTATTCCTAGGAATCTCCTAACCTATCAAACCCACCTCCTACATCTATTGAGGATCCGATAAGGAACAATAATTACACACTTCTAGTCCTTCTTTCCTCAATGACTGCGGTGGACGTAATTTTAATGTCACGAGGATCGCTTACTGTAAAAGTTGACGTTGCCTCTCCAGACAACGACTTTCATGAATTGCAATTTATCGCCACGTACTTTCCCCAAAACAAAACATTTCAAGTGACAATAAATTCATTGTGCGGACCCGGTTGGAATGATACTAATGATGAAGCCCTCTCATCAACAACTATTGACCAGGTTAGAGTACTGGGATTTTCAGATCTACGAGCAGGAGCTATTTCAGATGTAATCGTGAGCAATGAAAATGAACCAGACCCTCATCCAGGAAAATTTGATGACTACGGTGATCATGGAGCGTTAAGACTTTATGAGTTAAATATAGATTGGTGCAGAGCACAAAAATATGAAATCATTGTGAAGACAATGATAGCTGAATCTTTCAGTTCATACAAGTCCGTTTAATTTATTATTAACAATAATAATAGGTCACTTACATGTGATGAGCCTACATGATAATGTAATATTATGCATTCGCATTGAGTTAACTCATATCTATTTACTACATTGATATTCCCTACATCATTTACAGGTGTGTAAAGTGTAAAAAAAGCTATATTATAGAAATTGGTCAACATGAATATAAGTATAATGTGAAAAACTTATATATTTTAAAAACTAAAACTACGAAAAAGATTCAGATTCGACGGAACTAAAAATAATGGAAATCCATCAACGAGTATCATCATGGATGTAACAAAACGTTTTATCTAGCATTATAAATATTATGAAGGTATAAGCCTGTATCGGGGATTTTAGTCTTCATCATCGTCCTGGGCCTCCCGATAAGATTTCCTATTAGAGGAAAAGAAAACAATAAATGTAGATCGATTTTCCACAAAATGTTTAATAACAAATACAGTTTATTATTCTAAAAATTATTCAACTACATAAATTACCCAATATTTAATGATAAAAAGTTGGTACTAGTTGAGAGAGCAACTCACACAAAGAATTTCGATAATTTATGAGTATTATACATCATTCAAGAATACATTCTAATAACAACATTCTTTTATTGTAATACCCACACTTTGACAATTTTAATTATTTAAAAACTATCACTTTCCGTCAAAAATATATCGCACGTAAAACTTACACCTAATCTATGGTATATTATCACTCTATCTTATCCTTGTACTTATTAATCAACCAATGGTACATAATATGATTTGCATAATCAAAAGCTGCCTCTTCTACCTAACCCGAAACTTAACTCTGGCTACAGTTCTTCTAAAGTTTCAAAATACTGCTACTGTTAATTACGTGCATTAAAATTCATTGTTCATTAGTTATCATTATTATATACAACTTTAATATAAAAAATTAGAATTTGCGATATACGTCAGTTCATTATATAATATTTCAATGTCAAAGAACTAAAATGCCCAAGAAAGAAGGAATGATTAATTGGGAATGCCTAATAAATCATTTACCATGATCACAAGATCTTTTTGCATCTGGCTACATTTCTCAGGGTCAGTAACACAAATAAAAGTAATGACTCCTGCTACTACAACTATTATACTAAAAACTACCACGTATGATCGAATTATGAAATTATACCTCGGTTGACTGGGTTCCGTGACGCTTTGAATGTCGGCGTCTCTGTTCATCCCCTCGTCCAGCTACATCCACGTAACGCTCAGTTTCCTTCCGATTCCTCCTTAAGCTGAGACCTTCCTCAGGGTTCCTTTTCAACTGGAAAGACAATCGATTTGCGAATATTATTAAAACGAACAAAAGAACGACCTCTCAAAAAACACCATGATTTTTACATTGACCTGTGACAAAATAATTAGATACATACATGTTCACGTTTCTCTTCAAACTCCTTAATTGCATCATCACAGCTCAAGTTTTTCTTCTGGTTCCCAAGTGTTATGGGAGTGCTTATATCCTTTCCATTTGATGAGGAACTCACGGCTACCCTTCTTCATCCGAACATCTACAATGTGCTCAACCTGGTGAAATCAATAAAATAAGCGGTTTCAAAATTACACATTGTTCATTCACTCACTTAGTGTTCAATGTGTACCAGTACAAAAATGAAATTAAAAAGTTAATTACTATTAAATTACCTCGTATTCTTTCTCGTCATCCTCATCCTCTTCACTACTCTCTTCCTTCTTCTTAACTACCGGTTTCTTTTCTTTGGCCGCCTTTGCAGAAGCAGGTCGTCCCCTTCCCTTTTTAGCAGATGCCGGAGCAGGAGTTTTCTTTCCGGATTTTGAAGGGCGTCCCTTCTTTGCTGGGGGTTCATCTTCGTGGTCACTCTCTGGCTCGGGAACCGAATCACTTTGTACCTCCTCTTCGGATTCCGGCACTACTTCATTAACCTTTTTCACAGGTTTCTTCCCTCCCTTACTTGCTTTCTTCCGGGCAGGCATCTTTCCTCCTGATAAGTTTCTTTGATTGACAAACTTTAAATAAAAGATCTACACCTGTGAAGATAAAAAACCCTTCCTTCAGTCTACTCCTTGTGCACTTGTCCACGACTCTTCTGACTCTTGCAGTTGCGGTAAAAAAGCCTTGCTCCAGCAGCAGCCTTCAAAATCCCAAAAATGTGATCAACGGACAAAAAATTTCAGTGCTTTTTTGACAAGAGCTTTTTTGGGATAGATGTTCTGTCTCTGTCTGAGGTTTGTACTTTTTACACGGAAAGGAATGACTCTGCTTTAAATCTTCCATGCCAGATTAGATTATCTATTACAAAATGCAATGCATGAGCACTGTGCACAAAAGGAAGCGGAGAATTGAACGGACACTGCTTCTTCGTCTTTCTTTATAGCTAGAACCTGTATACCTATCCATAGAGACTCGTGCTTTTTCTTCACCTATTCTCTTCTCTCCATACATTTCTCCCTATGCCTTCTTCTGGCTGGCTTTCCTTTTCCATTTTCAATATTTCTCCAGGTCTCTCTCACTTCTTTTTGTTCTTGACAAATGACCAGGCAAACCAATGCGCCTTCCATTTATAGCCAACCATTACAATAAAGCCAGCAAAACAAAATTCAATTCGCTGTGGCCAAACTAAAATAGTCTAAAAAATACGGGATAGCGTCCGTCCGTCCACCTCCCACCCAACGACCCAACCCTACATCCTTTCATGATGACAATTATGACATACCTAGTTAATCGTGTACCCGAACCTACCCGATCCGAAAACCTGATGAATTTCGGATGATTTTTGATTTGAATTGACTTGCATCAACTGACATTCATTTCATGGGCTTTCATAGTACAATTTATCCTCTAAAATTATCTACTATCATTTTATTGCATTGCATCGCACCTTTTGACCTGACATTCAAGGAAAGCTAAAGCTCCAAGGCTTGGATCGATCAAATCAACAAAGCATTTTCGTGTATCGCATAAGCATAATGGGTAGATGCTTTCTGGTAGAACACATCCCTTACATGTGTATTGTGCACAAGAGAGAATCATTAGTTATGCATTGCAAGCACGGAAGGTAGGTTTCACTTTAAAAGCACTTTAAAAATGCTTTTAGGAGGTGCTCACAAAAATGAACGGCACTTTCCACAACTTTTACACGCCATGCCCTCTTTTATAATTCCCGCTCAAAGCCCACAACACCTATCGATATAATGCAGCACCGTTGGATTGTTTAAGAACAAAGGAAACAAGAAGCATGACCACACTGCAGTAGAATACTTCTTGCTTTAGATAATGTTGGACTTCCACGTAATTTACTTCGCAGGAGTTTGGAGGTTAATGACCAATCCAAAAGATTAGATTCTTTATTAAATTACATTAAGCTAATTGAGTAACTATTCCACATCATCAAAACTCTTGACTGATTGCTTAATTGAAATTCGATAATCGTTTATTTTTGGAAACCGAAAAATTAACTTTTAACGCAATAAAATTCGATGTGGATTTACCAAAAACGTTTTACGTAGGTTTCAAAAAACTAATGGGTCAAAGCATAATAAAGATTGAAGAATCAAATGACTTCTTAAATGAAGGATTTACTAGGCAAACCATAAACTGCATACCCTTTAGGTTATTCCACTTTTAACTGTTTAAATTTTGAATTACTATATGATTGTATAATTACAGTAAAGTTAGGTCAGGTCAGATTTGGAAATCCAATCCACCTACTGCCGGGATTGTTCGTGTGTCGTGTTCACGCTGACGTGGCTGTAGGTCAGGGCAATGTGTACTTAACCGACTACCGCGCAAATTGTATTTTGCGTTTGGGTACAAAACAAAACATTTCTCCAGTCTTGTGGTTAACATAACTTATAATTTTTGACAGGAAAAAGAGTAGCATAGCCGACGAATTTTCTGATGACCGACAGAAAAATTTAGTATGCCAGAAAAAGAACGTCCCGGAGGCAACGGCATACAAATCTTCATATGAATATTTGGATAATTTTTTTTAAAAAACCCACCAAGCATCTGCAGAAATCCAAAAAAATAAACTTTCTTTATCTGCTAAATATTCCCGCCAATGGATTGTAAGTCTTTTCCAATACCCATATTTGTCCCATTGTAGCAATTTAGCTTCTATACCACTTCCTGGTAAAATACAAAGTTTCTATGGCTGATACCGCCGTTTGCCGGTGAAACAAAACTGTCTTTTAAATGGTATGGCATCTTTCAGGAGGTGGCGGACGTCGTGCCAGACCACGATTACCATCCTATTGCTGGTTTTCATGATGTCCTGGAAGTAGATGCCTGCCTTCTTTTTTTATTGCTGTAGAACTCTTGGTGCCAAAAGCAGAGAGCGGAAATCATGTGTGTGTGTCGCCATTTCCAAAACTAGTGATGGATTGAATAAAACCCATGTCATGCTATGTAGATTGCATTGGCACATTCTTAGAAGGTCGTGGATTAAGCCAAACACCGCAGTTATTGGATGTGCCGCCAGCCTTTTGATGCAACGGTAGCCACCGTGAGTCATCCATTGAAAGGTTCAGTACAAGTTCGCGGTGCGCTGCTCC
>JAANSO010004344.1:0-10211 GCA_036507315.1 Lepidocyrtus fimetarius | reverse complement strand
GGCGACATGATTTTAAATTGCATCACAAACAGTTTCACAGGACTGAGGAAGAGAAAAAAGCAGATCTCATTTTAAGCCGCCCACGCCGTACTAAAAACAAAGACAGTCCGTTCGTCTGTGCTAGTTGTGGAGGTGCCTATGCCTCTCTACGAATTCTTCAAAATCACGAGCACCTAGTTCACGGTGAAGGAAGCAAGCCGGAAAATTGCATTATGTGCCATTTATGTCCAAATAGAAGATTTAAAACCAAAGCAACTTTCAATGACCATATGCGAAGAGTTCATCCAGAACAGGAGACAGCGCCTGTCCCTGACATGTGCCCATTTTGTGAAGAAAACGTTACCAATAAAAAGCTACCTTGCCATGTTCAAGAAAATCACCCCGAGTCTTACTTTCCCTGTCAATTTTGTAAGTATTTGAAGTTTTCTAGACTTGGGCAAGTGCATCATCAATTGAAATGTAATAAGGCGACGAAGGAACAGCTTGAGGGTTTTAAAAACGAGTTGAAAGAGAAGGGAGAGTGTGGAATGGAGGAGGATTTAAAACTCACTTGTGAATTCTGCCATGTCAAGGTTATCGCCAGAAACCTCAGAAATCATTATCAAGATGTTCATAGATTGAAAGAAACGGGTATACTGAAATGTGAAATATGTTGCGCTAGAGGCGGAGGAGGGAAGGGGAAGGAGTTCACGCCAAAATCAAGATATCCTTACATTGTCCACATGGAGTCTGTGCATAAATGGACGGTGGAAAAGGCTGCGGAACGTTGCAGAAAAGCCATAATCCTAGGTAGGACGGAGGAAGGAACAGAACTCCAGGTTTTTAACAGGGAAGGGAAGAAAACACGAAGGGGACGTCAAAAAAGCCAACCAGAATTTGAAGAAGAATTGGAGAAAGGGGTTGCTGATGCAGTGATGAATGGAATGTCCAAGTCAAAGTTTATTGAAACTAGGAAAATTTACTGTGAGATTTGTTCTTATCAGGTTAACCTGAAAAATTTGAAAGTTCACCTTTGGAATGCTCACAAGTTAAAGGAGGACAAGCCTTTTGTTTGTTTAATATGTGATGATAAAGGAAAACAATGGAATTCCAGACCTTACTTTGTTCTTCATTTGTTGGAAAAGCACAAGATGAACTTAAAAGATGCGATAGAGACTTGTAAAGCAGTTAGTATGGAGGACAGGTCAAAGGTTGAGGAGTTGATTAAGGAAGAAGAAGAAAATCCAAAGAAGAAAAAATCTAAATCAGGAGTTGGAAGCGGAAAAAGAAAGAAAGTAGATCCGGAATTCAGTAATGAGGAGGAGGACGCAGGTGAAAGTGCAGATGAAGCCAAAAGGAAAAGAAAGCTCAGGAACCTTTCCCAGAAAACGGTGGAAACTACTCTAGTCAAAAAAGAAATGGAAGATTCTGATCTGAGTACTCTGGATGGTGAAAGTAATAGCCTGTGGCCTTATGAAGATAATCTTGAGGAGCAAGAAACTTTTAAGCTTGGAAGACCGAAGAAAGTTCAATCAAATACTATTGCCGAGGAAAAGTGCTCCATTGATGACGCTTTAATTAAACATAATATTAAACCATGTTCAGTTTCATTATAAAAGGTGAAGCTAATCAGTTTTAATTGCCATTTAATTTTAACTATCGAGATAAATATTTTTTACCTAAATGGACAAAGCCTGATGAAATAAATCAAAAGGTCGCTTTTAGACTCGTATGAAACCTTTAAAATCTTCTAATCTGTCATTTCCGGTTTAAAACATTGCATAATAAGTTCTAATCTTGGAATTCAGTTAATTAATTATAATCATTTTGATTTTAATTGCTCATTTAAAAATTCATGCAATTCCAAAAAGAAAGCTTTCACTTTTGCAAAGAGCAACAATGTGCAAAAAAATTGCGAAATTGCAGCCCTTTAAACCGTTGCGTAGAAGACGTGTGAGTCCATCCCAAGCCTATCCTTACAATGCTTCAGCAATGCATACACAGGAATAGGGGAAGTTTTCTTACTCATCGAAATCCACTGCTATGCTGCATATTACATTCCCTCTGTGCTTTTAAACTTGCAGAAATTGCAGTTTTAAACACATTAAGGGATAGAAAAGTACGATTGTTGTGCAGCAGCTCTGTAGTTTTTAAAGCGGAGCGGTATGCAGATACCGTGCACAAGTGTAATTTGCATGCACGTACTACACTACGTGGGCTATCCCCGTCAGCAGTTTTGTTTTGCAAGTCACACAGCAAAATTAGGATGACGATGCATTGAACAGTTTAAATTGGGTTAAAAAGTAAACAATTAAGTCAAGGCAAATAGTTAATTACAGTTAATTACGCTCACGCAATTATTTAATTATTTTAAAGATTTAACGTGCAATTAAAGTCGCTAAATAGTGTAGTGGTTAGTTTGGCGAGTTTTGAAGTTATCGTTTTGGATTTTAATTGTGAGTTAATTGCGAAGTCTATCAAGAAGATTAAGGATACCAGCTGATAAATTAAAGTGAATAATTAATTTTTAAAGTAAGAACCTGGCCGTATTTGAGTTTTAGTAAACAAACATTCAATTGTCCATTTAAAATTGTGATAATTTTGGAATATATAAATAATTAATTACTTAACGAACACAAATTCATTTAAAAGATGCATTATTTTTGGTTCCAACTTATTTGAATGTTTATTTTGCTACGTTTAATTAATTATTAAATCCTAGAGGTATTTTCCATTGTCAGGTTACCTATTAGTTCAAGTTTTATAAATCTGTATTTTTGTATTACAGGTCTTTGTTAGATTTCTAGCCAAGGAAATAGCTTGAGGTGTGGAGTAATAATTAAAGTAGACTTTAATTACGTCATTGTTGAAAAATGTCTCAAGAGCAACAACCGGAAAATTGAGACCACTGGGGCTGCTGGTGAGGAATCTACTACAATGAAAATAACAGTGAAGACTCCTAAGGAGCAGCATGTCATAGAAATAGACCAGTCCGCCTCTATTAAGGATGTAAGAATTGAAAAGGAATAACCAATCACTATTTTAATTGTGATCAAATGAAGTGATTAAATATGAATTGTTTTATGTGTTCATTTCCAGTTTCGGGCAAAAGTAGCAGAAAAATTCAATCAGTCTGCAGAGCTGCTGTGCCTCATCTTCGCCGGTAAAATAATGAAGGACACGGAAACCTTGGCGCATCACAAACTGGCGGACGGTTACGTTGTCCATCTCGTCATTAAGTCATCCGCTCGTGGACCTCAAGATCCTTCCAATAACACCGGTAGCTCTAGTTCAACAAATTCTCCTTCACAAAACCAAGGAGGAACCACTCCAACTTTGGGTGGTAATAACCCTTTCGGTGCAGGAGCAGGTAATTTATTCGGAGCCTTTGGCATGCCAAACCTGGGAAATCTTGGAGGTATGGGCGGTATGGGTAGTCCTGAAATGGCTGGCCTACAGAATCGAGTTCAACAAGAACTTATGTCAAATCCAGACATGCTTCGTCAAGTCATGGATAATCCCATTATGCAAAGTTTAATGAACAACCCAGAAATCATTCGCTCTATGCTTAGCGCTAATCCACAAATCCAGCAATTAATGGAACGTAACCCTGAGCTAACTCACGTTCTCAATAACCCAGAAATTCTAAGACAAAGCATGGAACTTGCCCGAAACCCTGCTGCATTCCAAGAACTAATGAGAACCCAGGATCGTGCCCTGTCTAATCTGGAAAGTATTCCAGGAGGATACAATGCCCTTCAGAGGATGTATCGTGATATTCAAGAGCCAATGTTGAACGCCGTCCAAGAGCGACTGGCAGGAAATCCGTTTGCTGGCCTTGTAGACTCCAACAATCAGAATAATCCTCAACAAGGCGTCGAGAATCGTACCCCCCTTCCAAATCCTTGGGCACCTAACACAGGATCTAATAATGAAGGTGGTGGGGGAGGTGGCGGAGGAACAAACAATCGGACCGGTGGAACAAATAATCAAAACAATGCTAACAATTCCGCCGGAGGCGGATCTCCAGATCCTGCCAATTTATTGCAATTTATGATGCAGAATCAGCAGGGAATGGGAGGAATGCCAAATATATTAGGATCGCAGTACACACAGAATCTAATGGAAAGTTTGTTGGGTAATCCAGAGATCGCCCAGCAGCTCATCAACTCCAACCCTTTGCTTGCTGGCAATCCACAACTNCACAGAATCTAATGGAAAGTTTGTTGGGTAATCCAGAGATCGCCCAGCAGCTCATCAACTCCAACCCTTTGCTTGCTGGCAATCCACAACTACAGGAACAGATGAGAGAGATGACGCCAAGGTTGTTGAGTCAAATGAGAGATCCCGAATTCCAGCAAGTTCTTAGTAATCCGGCTGCTCTTCAAGCCATAATGCAGATTCAACGGGGATTGGAGCAGTTGAGGGTGGCAGCTCCTAACTTTGCAAGAAAGTGAGTCTAAAATCGAATGCTTATTATTGACATTATTGAAGGAAAAATTAACCTTTGTATTACATATTATAATATGTAATTTTTGCAGCTTTTTTGGTTCTTCTCCTTTTGCCTTTCCTGGTGTTCCAACCACCACCGCTTCCTCTGGTGCTGCGCCAACAGCAACGCCTACCTCTGGAACTCCGGGAGGAGGTGGAGGGGCACCAACGACGGGAACAATGGAAGGAAACTCCGCTACTACTACAACAACAACTACTACTACGGCTGGTATTGACTCTAACAATAGTACATCTACTCCGACAGGGCCCAACAACCAAACTCCGCCAAATCCTTTTGCGGCTTTGGGTGGGATTAATCCGGATGTGATGAACCAATTCATGTCCACAATGGTACTAATTCAAATTGATATGTTTTACAAAGCTATTGTAACAGCAACAGCTCTAAATCATGTAATTATTTTATCGTTTTACTTTAGATATCATCTCTAGCTCAAAATAACGCTGGTGGAGGAGGTGGAACAGGCGCACCAGCAGGGACTCCAGCCGGACTAGCAAATCTTCTGGGACAATTAGGAGGTGGTGGATTAGGAGGTGGGCCACAAGTTCCTCCAGAAGAACGTTACCGTACCCAATTGGAGCAGTTATCTGGGATGGGGTTCGTGAACCGTGAAGCTAATATTCAAGCCCTCATGGCTACTTTTGGGGATGTAAATGCCGCAGTGGAAAGACTCCTGCAGAATTTATCCCAATCCTAATATATTACAAACCTATCATAAATAGTTTTTAACTTAGTCTAGAAAAAAGATGAAATATATTTCAAAGATTGGAGAATTCACTTTTTTGCTTCTTCTCTCAATTCAATTCTCAGTCCCTCTACTACGGTCAGGTTTTCTCCTTAAAAAATCAAAAATCGTTTCAATTTTGTAAAAAATAATAGAATTTGTCTTTTTGTCTTGGATTGTTAACTCTCTTTATAATAATGCTGCACTTGCACTGCTAGACTGCTACTATACTCTCCGTCTCCATATAAAACTACACTACAAAAATTGTCTTTTATTCTTAGGAACAGATATGCTTATGATCACCGAAAAGGTTGGAAAATATATTTAAAGTTAAGAAATGCTTTGTATTAAATCGAGAAGGATATGCTAACTTTTTGTCTTTGCTTATTACGAAATAATTAACAGTTCTTCTGATTATCTTTGTATCAAGTTTTAAAATGTGGCGTTTTTAAAGCGACGTGAGTAACATTGATGTGCATTTTTTGATTAGAAAACCCTTCAGTAATATTTATCTACTGTGTAAGTTGTTGGGTATATTATTACGATGGATTGTTTCGTATCATTAAAAAACGAGACAAAAGGGTAACGGTGAAGTGAAGGTAGACAGTCAAAGAATAATTTTACTATAAAACCTATTATAATTGCTTTATCCGCGTATGACAACGATTCAAGTTTTTATTAAGGACTGGTTCATGGATTTAAAGGTGATTGATTGAGTTTTTGAATATTTTTGTGAAGAGGTTTTTACAGTCCAAAGAATACAGGAGCTGTGCCGAAGGTGATGTTAGTTATAAAGTTTTAGATTTATTCATAAAAACAAATGGCCAGGCTAACGCGGTAAAAGAAATGTAATTAAAATTAATTATATTGTAATTATATCTTGCTTGTTATTATAATGTTTTAAAATATTAGTTTCGTTAGTTTAAGGGGGGAAATTGTCGATCTATCTGCGTTTAATTGGAAGTCTTGTATGAACGAGATTTCTTTCAAATAAAAAAGAAAAATATTTACAAGGGAAATAAATGAGTCTCTGTTTAATGCATAAGATCATGAAAATACGGAAGCCTATTAAAGCACCGCATGAACACATTTTTATTATACAAATAACATTTTTGCAACATCAACTAACGGTAAACTACTATCAAATTGGCTTAAAATGTAGGAAGTTGAACAATTACTTGAAAATACACGTTTCTAAAGTGTCTTTTGGATTAAATAGCATCAAATACTTAAAATTCTTACACTATGTACCTGTCAAAACAGATTAACGTTTAATTTATCTGTATTTAATGAAGTTTCAATGTTGGCCATTAGATTTGTAGCAGATCACAAAAAAGATGACTTTCTTATGCAGATTGTTTAAACAACTTCTGGAGATCTTTCTCGGTCGTCTGTAATTAACAAAAAAATAACCAATTAACCAAACTGTTATTTAATTCCAATAAAAATACGTGTTAGTTGACTAGTTTTTAATCATTCGTACCTTTGGATTAGTTAGTTGGAGCATATCGATCCACAACTTTTCCTTTCTTATCGACAAGAAACTTGGTGAAGTTCCACTTGACGAAATCCCCCACAATCATGCTCCCCTGTTGTTTCTTAACGTACTTCCAAACAGGGTGAGTATCATCCCCGTTCACATTCACTTTACTTGACATGTCATAGCGGACATTGTAGGTGGCCGCAAACTCTTTAATTTCTTTCTCCCCCAGAGGTTCCTGTCCATTGAATTGGTTGCAAGGAAATGCCAAAATCCGAAGCCCTTCTGATTCACTGTACTTATCATACAGTTCCGTCAATTGCTCGTAGTTTACACAAGTCAAGCCACATTTTGACGCCACGTTGACTATGATAAGAACGTGCCCTCTGTATTTCTCCATGGATTCTTCGACGCCATCGATTGACGTGTATTTGAGGTCGTAAAGGGTTGCTGCTTCGGCCTGAAATTAAAAAGTTAACTTAAAAACTAACTAAAATTCTTAAATTAACAGTTAATAATTAAATTTTTAATGTTTACCATTGTTTTGCTGCAGAAATCACGTCCCATACAATTTCTAAAAGAACTTTGAGGTTTAAAAGCTGACTGATTATTTTTGGTAATTAAACTGAATCTACTAATCACTCTGATTGCTTTCCCACTAATTGTCATTCCAGAATAATTATTTTTAATTAAAATGCACGTAAGCTTCCCCTCAAGATCAACTTGAATGACAAATGAAAATCATCTGCGTTGCAATTGCAAAGTGTATTGTGCTCAATGCAAGTTATTGCGTCATCCTCATACAAAGCTTTGTTCTAGAAGGAAGCTTCTTTTATGCTGACTCATGAAATACGATAATGAGCTCAAACTCACGAGGTTTTTGTAGATAAACTTTGTTTTTTATTATAATTTGAACTTAATTACAAAAATAAATAAGTATTATTAAGTTTTAAGGTCTTCCGAGGTGATTTCCAACCCAGGGATATCTAAGCGGACAGGTAATGCAAGAGTACATGTATGCCTCACCCGGAAACGGGGTTTGGTCGTTGGGGTAATGACAGGTATACTCCCGGGGGCAAAGATTCGGCTTTTCTGTGACTTGGAAAGCTGGGAAGGTTTTGGATTCTTCTAAATTTTTGGGTGCTTTAACCCATTCCAGGCCCCGAGTTACTGAAACCATGTAGACATCTGCGAGGGTGAGGATGTGGTCGATGAATCTTTCAAATCCTGCTCTTCTTTGATCCACCTCGTCAAAATCTTGAGTTCCGTTCACCCAAGCGTGATGAATGTAAATTCCAAAGGGCGCGCGGTTTCCTTCATATTGGGCGTTAAAGTTTCTGAGGAGGAGGTTAAACATTACGTCTTCTTTTTCTGGGGCTGGTAGGCAGGTGTCGGTCATGGA
This sequence comes from Lepidocyrtus fimetarius, assembly GCA_036507315.1. Classification (NCBI taxonomy): domain Eukaryota; kingdom Metazoa; phylum Arthropoda; class Collembola; order Entomobryomorpha; family Entomobryidae; genus Lepidocyrtus; species Lepidocyrtus fimetarius. The sequence continues at coordinate 2,116 of JAANSO010004344.1, read as the reverse complement.
ACAAGGGGCTCCGTTGTCTCCGAGGGAGTCAACCATTGGAACTGTCCAGAATCCTGGGTATCTTCCAACTGGGCACGGAGGGATTTGGCATTCTTGTATGGAGCGGTAGTCATTTGTATAAGGCCACATGCCAGGCTGTCTGAAGGCTAGAGTGGGTCGAGAGCATTCGTATTGGAAGGCAGCGTCTGCCAAGACTTTGTACATTCTGTCCCCTCCAGTTTGGAGGAAAGGAGCCCGTAGACCTTTGATATCTGCTGCGGGGATTCTAGAAAGCATGGCGACCTGCTCTCTTTGCTCGACAACTTCTTGACGCCACATGGATTCGTTCAGGTCTCTCCAGTAGCCTGTATTGGATCTGTGGGAAATTGAATGGAGGGCGATTTCATGACCATCCCTCCAGAGATCGTGGACTCGGGGGTATTCTGTGGATTGGTGGGTGATGAAAAATGTTCCAGTGATTGGGTGCCCATTTGGGTTCTTCCGCTCTTTTGTGAAGATTTGCTTGTAAAATGGGTGGTTTTGGTTTGTTACGGAGTCGTCAAATGTTAAGAAAACGAGCTATATAAAAGTAAAATTATAAATAGCTCTTCAATTAATTTTAAACCTGTAATTTACCTGTGGAATGTTCCTTGCATTTAATCCTCCTGGAATATCTGTACCGCTGCATCGGCAAGTTGGAAGCTGGCAAGCGTCAGTGCAATCTGGGGCGGGTTCCTGACTTTGCGTAACCACTGCGAGAAGGACGGTTGATAACGTTATTGCAAAAACCTTCATTTTGCTAATTAATTGCTTAAAAAATCGTTTGGTGCTGTGAGTTTGGGATTGAATTGTGATTTTTGGAAATGCGGTTCGGGTTTTATATGAAAATCTTGCACAGGGATTAGCGTCAAAGTGAAATGCGTTTGAAGGAAACTTCGTCAGTGAAAAATAGTTTCTGAATCTGATGCGTAATGCAAATGCATACAAATGGATTAAAAATATGGGTTTTCTATTAAAAGCTTATCTTTCATGTTAAGTTATTCCTTATTGCGTGGGTGGATTAGGAATTGCGCAAAGCCAGGACGCACGAATGGAGCCATAAAGGCTTATCTTTATCCAAAAACCGAACGTTTATTAACGAAGCTGTGAACTAATGATTGACAGTTTATCAGAGTTTAACAGATCATTTGTTTATTTTTTCTTCCTTGATACATGTACAAACTTGTTAATTTCAGTTAAATATAATCCTCTTGAAGTAAAAATACATAAGCTACGTAATAGCGATATTGATAAAATAGGGTAACCTGAAACTATTTGTCAATCAAGGATTAAACTGGTACACGGGTAAAAATAATCATAAATGAAAATTTGCTGATAAGCTTACGTTTCAGGTTGGATAAGTTGTCTAATCATTAATGTGTTTTACAAAAATTATTATACCATTTTGTCATTATTCAACACACCAACAATCTACAGTACTATGTCCATTTCATAAAATTATAAAAATCAATACGGTTTGGTTTACGGTACAAAACATCAAATACATCAAATGGAATGAAAATAAATGGAACGTTATAAATTATGCAGACAAATCCATGTAAAAATATAAAACCTAATACTAAATAGACTTAAAATAAAATATTTCTTAATTTTCCTTTTCTGAATCATTTTCATCATCACTTTCGCTTGAAAGATCCTCATCCTCCTCCTCATCATCGAAATTGTCATTTCCTTCCATTTTCCTGCTCTGCTTCACCTTTTCCAAAACATTGTTCCAGATCTCCTCTTTCTTGGCCTGATTCAAAGTTTTTGTCGATCCCGGCGGTGACTGTATCCAATTTGCCAGTCTGTAAATCACGTAATCCTCTAAACTAGAACGAATACTGTTGTGAATAGCGCGGATTGCCAATTCAACGTTTTTCTCATCAACGTCCGATCCGTTTTCTTCCGACTTTTCCAATAAAAAGTTAATATGAGGTCGTGATATTCCCCCACCATAGCGGATGTACAGATCCAATGTGAAGTCTTTAAAATCCTCTTCAGAATGCACATCCTTCACCATTGCCGAAGTCCAATCTTCCAACCAAAGTGGATTAATACATTCCAAGAATTCAGGCTTATCAAATTGCTCCTTCTT
>JAANSO010004343.1:0-10211 GCA_036507315.1 Lepidocyrtus fimetarius | reverse complement strand
ACTCTTCGAGTTGGTATTGGAACCATTTACATTCATTTTGAATTTTTTTACAAGTAGTCGAACCGCAGCTGCGTTGCCAGCCTCCGCTGCAAAATCTAAACTTGATTTTCTTCCGTCTTTTGTTTCCGAATTATTCCAGGAAAGATCTACTTGGTGGTCAATTATTACCCTTAAAACATCTTCACCGTTTCCGGATTGGATTGCCAAAATAAACAAAGGAGTTCCGCCAAATAATTCACTGAAATCTGTCCCTAGTTTTTTAAACTTTGCTATACACTCCTTAGAAAATTGAACTTTCTCTTTAAACGCTAACGCTAGGGGAGTCCAACCTTCAGAATTTTTTAGACATACAACTTCTTGCAGGACTGGAAGTTTTTCAGAATACTGTAAAAACTCGGATGCCAATTCCGGGACAAGATGGAGAAATGTGTTGCCGTTTTCGTCCTTAGCCAAAGGGTCCGCACCCCATGTAATGAATTCGAAATGGAAGTTAAGGCACATTGGTTTCAATAATGGGGATTGAGATGGATATAAAAAAGATTTTTGAATAATTGTTTGATCAATGTCCTTTAACAGTCTTAACATTTCCGTTCGGGGAGAAATAAAAGGGTGAGTGTCCATATATTCAAGTAAATCGTACTCGAACCGCGTATCCAAACACCTTTGAAATAAAAGAGGAATGTCAAGTTTTCCTTTCTGACTGGATTCGGTCCATCTTCCGTGCAAAAGATATTCAAACATTGATACGTCCCCATTATAAAACGCCACAAGCAATGCATCTTGATTAAGTCTGTGTGTATATCTTGAAAATTTTTCATAGGAACCAAGGAGGACCTTGAACATATCCAAATTATAATATTTCACAGAGTGGAGAATAAATTTTTCGTCTAATAAATCAATAGCGTGACTGGTAAAGCTTTGGTGTTCCTCGAACAATCGAAACAAATTTTGAAAACTGTGACCGGCACAGGCTAAAATAAATGTTTTTATTTTATTTAAAGAAATGTTCCAAGTTGGCAGTGTTCGTTTAGCCATAAAAGTGTCGCCGTCGAAGTGTAGTAAACAGTTGAGAAAGAAACAAGGCACAAAATGAATAAATTCGTAACCTGTATCTGGATGCATAGTGTTAATTTTAAACGTATTTAAGAATGTATTGAAGATAAAATTACTGATGTCATAGCTTAAATCTTGTTTACGGGTTTCCTCAAGGATAAAATGAGCACAGAAATATTCCGCAAAAGTGCGGTGAATAAAAGTAGGGCTGAGGGTCGAATTGCTGTTAGTTACTTGCAACAATCCTACATTAACTAGTTCTTGAATCTGAGCGGATTCATCAGATGAAGTTGCTAAGTTTTCCGGAAAGGATTGCGGAAAAATAAGTTCTAGAGCAAGCTTTGAGTGCTTGGCGTATATACCTGAAATGTCTAACTTTGAAGAACCTGAGTATGTTTTTTCATACTTTTGGATTTTGTTTTCAACAAAGCGCTTGTACAAAGTTGCAACAGAATTGATTTTATCGAGAACTTTATCCTTAAAATCAAAACTTCTTGTTGGACTGCACCAGCTAACTGCGTTTTCCTCGTAAACCTCAGCGAGCAAAAGACACTGTAAAGGAATCCCTGCAATTCTCCCTTGATCAATTGTTCCACTGTTAAACGACTGTGGGTTAAAGTCAAGGACGCGAAGACAGTTTCTGGAGAACTTTTCAAGTTTATCTTCATCAAGCCCGGGAGTTTTCTTTTCCCAAAACGATGTCAAAAATTGAATTTGATCTTGTTCGGTGAAAGGCTGGATATTAAACCCAATCATATTTAGTACTTTCTCCAACTTCAAAAGATGGTGGGGCCGTGTGCTGACCCAAACCCGAACTGAATTACAATCCTTTTGAAGAAACTTTAGGAATTGTACTGCAAACGGTTGACATTCCCAATCTATTTCATCAAACCCGTCCAGAAGAAGTTCAACTTTTAAATCTACTGAATTTAGTTTAGCGGATAGGGTTTCCTTTTCTAAATTATTTTTGCAACAAAGTGTTTGTAACGCTAATTTAAGTGACACTAGGTCTAATTTCTCATTCATTAAATTAGTTAGGTCACGTATAGCTACAAAAATTGCAATTGACCCAAATCGTTCCATTAGCTGTTTGCCTATGCTCGCCAGCAATACTGATTTTCCCATTCCTGGACTATCCGATATACAAACAACTTTCATGTCATCATTCAAAACCAATTCAGCAATGAACTCTACTTCTGATACAAAATGTTCTTCAACTGGTTTTTCAATAATCATTTTCTGAATGGTTTCAATGTTCTTATTAGATTTTCTCCATTGAAAGTGTCCATCCTTAAAATCTAGTAAATGAACTGCTTCCTGCGTCTTCTTGCAAATATTTATAAAATCAGTTGGATCGTCCAGGACTATGTACCGGTAATTAGCAATGTCCTGTTTATGAAGGTTAGAAGAATTCACGATCATTTTAGACTTTACAAATCCTTCCAACGTTATTTTATCCATTCCAGTAAAAAGAAAAACATCTTTGGACAAACTTTCTTGAAAAAGCGCATTTTTGTTTAGAAAGGCTCTTTTGATGATCATTCTTGGGATGTAGTAGCTTACTAGAAGTTCTTTAGGAATGTTATTCTCAAATATTTTTAATTTTTCGTCATTGATTAATTCTACAAGGATTTGACCGCTGACAACTCCAGACAGTTTTTTATATTTGACTCCAAACTCTCCTGGGAGACCCCCGGGACCCGACAGAAAAAATCCGACAAAATGTCAAAATCCCCGGCACCCGACAGAAAAAATCCGACAAAATGCCAAAATCCCCGGGACCCGACAGAAAAAATCCGACAAAACCAAAATTCATCGCATCCGACAAAAAAATCCGACAAAACCAAAATTAATCGCTGCCGACACAAACAAAACTCCAACATCAATTCAAAGAAAATGTTTACTCCCCCCACGACCTCACGTTGCCCCTTATGTGAAATTAATGCCCCTAACGAAAAATTCAATTATGGCAAAAATTATTTGCAAATTTGCAAAAAATATTTGCATATTCTTTGTCTCCAAGCTATTTTCTTTCGAATGATATCCTACTTGCCATATAACGCAATTTTAGATTTTCTAACGGTCACTTCTAACGGCGTAACCGTTAGTCCAATGTTGCTGAAAAACTATACAGCAAATCTTTGGATGCATACCTACTGCTTTGCCAAACTGTTTAAACTTTTATGAGTTATTGCGGAGACGGTCAGACAGACAGACAATCAAATACGACAACACATCAAAAAACACAAAAACCATAATATTATAACAGACATGCAAGAGTTTGCAGCCCAAAAATATATTAGGGGCAATATGTGCTCGTGGCGGGAATAAACATTTTCTTTGAATTGATGCTGGAATTTTGTTTGTGTCGGCTGCGATGAATTTTGATTTTGTCGGATTTTTTCTGTCGGCTGCGATGGATTTTGGTTTTGTCGGATTTTTTCTGTCGGATGCGATGAATTTTGGTTTTGTCGGATTTTTTTTGTCGGCTGCGATGAATTTTGGTTTTGTCGGATTTTTTCTGTCGGATGCGATAAATTTTGGTTTTGTCGGATTTTTTTTGTCGGCTGCGATGAATTTTGGTTTTGTCGGATTTTTTCTGTCGGGTCCCGGGGATTTTGGCATTTTGTCGGATTTTTTTTGTCGGGTCCCGGGGGTCTCCCAACTCTCCTTCAAGCTTCCGTTTTTTCTCCAGCTTAAACTTCGGCGTTAAGTCATCCCACTCCATTTTATCGTTTAAAATGCTTAAATTCTCTTTGATTTTCTGTTTAATGGTTTCTTTCTTGTCTTCGCTTATTATTAACAATTTTGGAACAGACTCAGAACTTTCAACAGCTTCCAACAGGTCTTCGATTCGATCCAGATTAGTAACTGTGACAACGTAAATCCGTCCTGTGGAAAAATCATTGCCATTTGGAAGTTCTTCCATGAACTTGTCAGCACTCACCAACAAACAATTTTTAGCATTTTCCTTAATTTTTTCACAGGTTATATAAGAACTGGAAGTAGAAATGATTGCCAGATTTGTGTCCGTTGCTTCAGAAAAGAAATCTTGAAGCCCTTGTGGGAGTCTGCTGTACTTTTTACATTGCTTTTTCGAACAGCCCAGTTCGTTTTCTAATAATTCTAAATAAATTCAGAAAAAATAAACTCTATTTGACTTACAAGATAATATCACGGGAAATTTATCGCTGTTATAAGTTACCTGACAATATGTTCATTCCGTTTGAGTTCAAAACAGATATAAACGCAGATAAAAAAGCTTTGCTTGCTTTTGCGCCAACCCATGCTTCAAGCATTTTATTCACAACCACTTTCAAACTGTCCTTGTCCAGATATTGGTTTTGCTTCCATTTTTCAATCAAAGCGCTACCAATTTCTAAATCAAGGCAGATATCAGCCCACTTTTTAGAAAATAAATAAAATGAATTTGAAGATGAAAGTATCTGATATACTTCTCTTGTTGGACACTCTAAAAGAAAAATCGGGTTTAGCTCAATCAATTTCACAAATATTTGCTTTTTTAATTCAATGAATTTATTTAAATCACATAACGAAATTAAATTATACTGACCTTTTGTCCCCACAATAATATTTCGCGCGGCCATCCTCTTTCATTCCATTTAATTTTAAAAAACTAATTATAAAGTAACTTTATTATTTTATCAATTTCCGTGCTAAACATTGAATAGATTGCTTGTAAACGCAAATTTTTCACTAGTCATTGCAAAAATAATACAGTACAAAAAAAGTTGTTGAAAAAGATAAGACAAGGGAAATGATGACGTAAGCCGTAGGATAATGAAACAAACTGATAACAGAAAGTCCGACAACGCTTTCCTGTTCAATGCATAATTTATTTGAGCATCTACTGGTCAAAATATTTAACACGGAAAAACCCATCTAAGCATTGATTCTTCTCTTTATGCAAGTAATCTTCATGAATACAATTGCAGAATTGCAATACTGGTTAGGTAGTAAAAAGTGTCATAACACTCAAGACTCAACACCTATCTTGCATTATACGTACAGGATATATATATTTCTTTGCAGTAAATAAGTACAACATTAATTTACTTTATAGTTTAGAAGTTTTACCGCAAGCAAGAAAATTTGGCTTCCTTTAGCCACTGCTTTATGTGAAAAAGAAAAGCCACGATGAAAATATTCAATTTATTATACAAGAATTAGAAGTCCAGAATACGTGAATGGGCTTAGTTATAAATTACAGATGAAGTAATCGCTTCGATGTTACTCACAGGTGTAACTTACTAATACGAAATTTAATCGAATCGACATAGGATTGCGTAATGAGGAAAATTCCAATTTAAAGATAAGATAAATCTTGTTTAAAGCTTGATTGTGTTGCGTACTTGGTCAAGCAGGAAATGTTACGCAAAACATGTCATGTCACAATTCTCATGTTACGGTTACAGTAAATCATTTAGATTTGATTAGATCACCATTTAATTTTTTAATATAAATAGGTTGCGATTCAGTTATCAGACTGCTATTGATCCAATCAACCGTCTTTTATCCACTATTCACATAAAGAACATTTTAAACTTTTTTTGGGACAACATGGAATCAAATGAGATTAATCTCATAAGGTGTCGCCAGTACGATTTAATTTCGAACACGAATGTCACCCCAGAATTTGTAATTTTCATGGAAGAAAGAAAAATGCTGAGTCAGTTTGAAGTCGAAGAGTTGGTAAGAACCTAAATCTCAAATCAACTCAATAATATGTACAACAATTACTAAACGTTAAAATTAATTTACAGACAACAATACCTGATCGATTCCGCCGAGCAAATAAATTTTATAGCATAGTTAGAACGAGAGTTGGTGCATTTGCAGTTTTATTAGAAGGACTGGAAAAAACGGGACAGGTGAAAGCTTTGCAAATTCTTACAGGAAAGGAAGAAACCTCAGACCCTTCCCCAGCAGATATTAAATAGCGATAAAAAAAAGTCAATTTTAACATGCCTTTGCAAAAGCGTCATAGTTTCATTGAAAATGATTAGAACATCAAATAAATAATATTGATAAAAAAGTAAAAGATCATTGAACGGATAATTTATTTTATTCAATTTCATCCCCATAAGTAAAGTGAACTTAAAGTAAAACAAAACTTGCGATTGCATTTGCAACAGAGTTTATCCAATTCAACATTGTGGTTCTTTTAAACGGATGAATTGGCCCAAAAGTGTATCCAATCCAGCGACAAGCCCTCAACTCCAACCTTTCCCGCTTTCCCCTCACTTTCCCTTTCCAACCGTCTCTAAACTCCTCCCCCATTTTATACGGGATTACCGCAAGAAATCCCAAAATAAAAACCATTACGCATGAACTTAGAAAGACGAGTGAAATACTTAAGTAAATAAGCACTGGAAAGCGTCCGTACAATTTTATCATCACGAAACCGCCTAGTGTGATAATAACAGTGAAGGTGACGTAAACAAGCGTTAAAAACACTTCCACAATTTGATTTCCAAATCTTAAAATTAATTCCGTATTGTTTCGAATAAACTTCAAGTAAGAAAATTTACTTCCGGGTTTTATTTTAAGCTTCATCGAAAGAGCTTGGATTCCGGCGGCAAAACAACAAATGAAATGGAACCCTGAACCTCCCACAATTGAACTGTAGAACCCAACAAAGACATAAATCAAGCTTGATCCGAATTTTATAAATAATTTTAAAGTCAAACTTAAATTTAAATTGAAAACCAGGGCCATTTCCTCCACGACCAACTCAAACGGACCAATCCCTCCCATTAAAAACGGCAATGTCGCCATAAATAATGATACCATGATGCACAAAACGAGCGTGCTTGATTTTAAAAATAGTTCTATTTTTAATTTGTTTTTCTCTGACATCCTAGATTTCTTCTCGGGTATGTACAAATAAAAGGATTTGAAAAGCTGCGGGTATAAATAGCAACCATCTAAATAATTCCGGTCGAAAATGTAGAAAACGACGCGGACGTTTATCATAATTGCAACGCAAATTATAAAAATGCAGAAGGCTTCCAACTTATTGAAAACCGCTCTGGAAGAGATTATCCTTTGAATTTGCCTGATGTAAGCAGCGATGCCAAATGAGAAAACACCCCGGCAAGTAGTCCATAAAAGTTGAAATCGGGTTGGAGAGAAGAAATTGTAATTTTGGAATTCTCGTCTTGCCACAATTTTTGTTCGAGTAGAATCCCTGAAGGGAATAGCAAGTGGGTCATTTTTGTTAAGGAAATAAATGGTTTCCACACAGGGCAACGGCAATTCCATCTTTTCAATGAGACCTTTTTCTTTTTTATTATTTTTCAGAAAAATTGAGATAAGGATTTTTAGCCTTCAAGTAAAACAGTTAATAATTTCCTGTATTTTTACTGATTAAAGAAGTACAGAATTCATAATGTTTTCCAACAAAACGCCAAAATACCTCATTGGGGTACTCCTTTCAAGCACGAAGAGATTTCCACAACGGACAAGCAAACCTTGGAGACAAAAGTTGGAATTTGGTTGGAGAGAAGAAATTGAAGTTCTGGAAGTCTTGCCTTGCCCCCATTCTTGTTCCGGTCGAATCCCTAAACTGAATAAGAAGTGGGGCAAGTTTGTTCAGAAAATTAATGGTTTCCACACAAGCAAAAGACAACCTACAACCTAATCTCTAGCTATTTTGAATATTTAAGTCTACACTTTTGTTAATTAAAGCTTGTTGATCTTGCAAAGAGCAACTGAATGCTCCTAGTTTTGAATGATTGATTGCGTCCATGATTTTCTTGGCAAAACTCTCACTTTCTTGATTTCGCAGGGCCAAATTGCGTTGAATAACTTAATCTCTAGTTATTTTGAATGTTTAAGTGTACAGTTTTTTAATTAAAGCTTGGTGATCTTGCAAAGAGCAAATGAAAACTATTAGTTTTGAATGATTAATTGCGTCCAGGGTTTTCTTGGCAAAACTCTAACTTTCTTGAATTCGCAGGGCCAAATTGCGCTGTGCAACCTAATCTCTAGCTATTTTGAATACTTAAGTATACAGTTTTGTTAATTAAAGCTTGTTGATCTTGCAAAGAGCAAATAAAAGCTCTTAGTTTTGAATATTTGATTGCGTCCATGATTTTTTAGGCAAAGCTCTAACTTTCTTGAATTCACAGGGACAAATTGCGTTGCATAACTTAATCTCTACTTATTTTGAATATTTAAGTGTACAGTTTTTTAAATTAAAGCTTGGTGATCTTGCAAAGGGCAAATGAAAACTATTAGTTTTGAATGATAGATTGCGTCCAGGGTTTTCTTGGCAAAACTCTAACTTTCTTGAATTCGCAGGGCCAAATTGCGCTGTGCAACTTAATCTCTAGTTATTTTGAATATTTAAGTCTACAGTTTTGTGAATTAAAGCTTGGTGATCTTGCAAAGAGCAAATGAAAACTATTAGTTTTGAATGATTAATTGCGTCCATGATATTTTAGGCAAAGCTCTAACTTTCTTGAATTCACAGGGACAAATTGCGTTGTACAACCTAATCTCTAGCTATTTTGAATATTTAAGTGTACAGTTTTGATAATTAAAGCTTGTTGATCATGCAAAGAGCAAATAAAAGCTCTTAGTTTTGAATGATTGATTGCGTCCATGATTTTCTAGGCAAAACTCTAACTTTTTTGAATTCACAGGGACAAATTGCGTTGTACAACTTAATCTCTAGCTATTTTAAATATTTAAGTGTACAGTTTTTTCAAATAAAGCATGTGGATCTTGCAAAGAGCAAATGAAAGCTCTTGTGGTTTTGAATGATTAATTGCGTCCATGATTTTTTAAATATTTATTACATTTACATGTCTTGTAGATACATCATTTTGACAGTATTTTACAGACATGTCCGGAAAGTTTAATCTTCATTAGTGTAAATTTGTAAAATTTTATGTTAATTCAAAACAAATAAAACTTTGAACTCATTAAATATTGACGTGTTTGTCTTTTGGTTGCGGCGCATTTTGGAAAAGGTCTCGTAGAACGGTTGAATAAAAAATAAAATAGAATTTTAAAGCCTAATTAAAACAATTATTTATGCCAATCCGTACTGAATTCTATTCCAGGTTTTGTTGAATATCAAGAAATCATTTCCTTCTATGTGCCGAACTTCACTTGCATAATTACAGTCGGTATGAAATATCTACCAGAAAATAAAAAATGCGAATATCAAATTGCAATTTATTAAAATATGACAAAAACATTCTTGGATTTAGTTAAACCCAGTCTAGACATTTTAAAGTCAAGCCCGACGATCATGCAATTTATAATCAACAATTTAACAGATTTTTCACTCTTAATTTATTTGACCTTCAATTAAACCGAGACGATCTGAGATCGTCGATCGCTTAGGCTACATTCAAAGTTTAACTAATTTACGGCAGACCTCAATAAATGAATATTTCTATTAAACCCGAGTGCAAATTTTATTTGCAACAAAAGTGAAAATGCTGTTTTCTTGTCGAACTTTATCTAGTATTTGACTTTTGAATTTAAACCATTTCTATGAGTGCTGTCATTAAGAAAACTGAATTAAAAACAGAAAAATAGGACCAAGATGCGATATTTTTTTAAAATTGTAACTCAAATAACTTTGGTGTTGGGAATTACATTGGGTAGTAACGGATTTCGTGGCGTGTACCTCAAATTGACCAATATTCAACGTAAGATAGTCCTAAAACATATTACAAATTCATGCGAGGGAATGTGACAACATGTGAAAACATACCTGAAGATGTCAAACCGATTGAGGACAAGGCAAGGACTAATGGCTGCGTGGTTTTATATTCAGAAGAGGACTGCAAAGGAAGTGAATACGTTTTGTTGCCTGGTTACCACCATTTCCTGTTTTCCTTTAATAAAATAACAGTTTCCTTTCAGGCCTGCAATAGCACTGCTTATGCGAAGCCCCAAATTACATTTTATAATGAGGATCTGGGTTTCGACAGAGGTAAATTAAAAATAATTTGACAAATTTCATTCAGAAGGTAAAATACTGTTTGTTTTTGCAGCTAGTACTGCCCTGTTTGTTCTTGGATGATATCTGGTTTTCTCATTTCATAATGAGCAACAGCCAATGAAGTTGCAGCTTTGCTCCGAGACGACCAATGTGCATTAAGCAGCACAGCTGA
>JAANSO010004342.1:0-10212 GCA_036507315.1 Lepidocyrtus fimetarius | reverse complement strand
TTCATACCACACAAGTCTAATTAGCCAAAGTACTAGATAGACACTGGTGCATGGTATTAAGATGTATAGAAATTCCGATTTCTTCCAATTTATACTTTTATTTTGTTTTGGTACGACTCTAGAAATCTTCATAAGAATTTTAGAATTTGTATTGCAGTGAATTGAGTTTTAAAATGTATGGATCTGTCCCAGCAATCCTTGGCTTAATGCGAGAATTATGTTGTATCATTTGGTAGTGCGGTTTGGACTAAATAGTTACAATTTTCAGAAGGAATGTTGATAAGAAATATATTGACAATATTTGCAGAGAACTTCGTTCACAAATGAGTCTTCTCTCCACATCCGGTTCTTCATTGCCAGCCATGACATTCGACATTCTAAATCTTCGTCGTAAGCAGCAGCCTCAAGATCCATTTTCTTCATCTTCCAGTCCAGGTAGTGGAAGTGGTAATGGCCACAGTGGCGGTGGTGGTGCAAGTGCTTCGCAAACCAATAAACCTACGATTGAGCGGGAATGGCATAAAGTGGGCACAATCTCCCCAGGAAAAGCTCAAGTTCAATTGGAAACTATTCGTTGGCCCGGAGGTGGAATTTTTGGCCCCGGAGAAACACCATCAAAAGCCTACAGAGTCGTAACGATCGTGAGCCCACCATTTGTGATGGAGACGGAAGCTGAAGATAATCGAACTTGTGTAAAGGGACTCCCTTGTCTCAAAGTTGGAGCAAAGAACAAGGTACCTTTCCATTTTCTTTATCTCTTTTTGAGTTACGTAACGGGACAAGAAAAAATGTGTAAAGTAAATAAGAGGGGAAGGGCAAGTCAAGAAAAAAGAAAGAAATTGGAATATTTCTCTTTACTATGTTTAAGGAAAAAACGAAAATTCCATTTGGATTCTATTTTCTTACTGCCCACTTCCTTTTTCCATTCGATCGGTTACCAAATCATTGCTAATTTTAAAAGATAGAAAGAAAGAGAAGAGTAAGAAAAATTGTTTCCTGTCTTCCATTTTCCTTATTTAGTTTCCCGTTTTGGTCGAAAATTGACAGACATTGACTTTTACTGGTTCTGCAGGGAACTATTTTCCTTACCCAGCATTACTCGTTTTCTTTTTCATCTTTTTTTTCTGGTCTGAAATTGTTAGCGTTGCTGATATTGATTACATTTTTTTCTTGTTTTATATTTTTACGTGATAGGAGGATTTGGCCTTAATATTTGCGGATTTTGAGAGACGTAAATCGTCCGGAGATTCGTATACTTTGGGGTGTTGCGTATGGCTTTGCAATGGATCTTCTTGCAAGCATTTCTCGGGAACTAAAGTTCGAGATTGATTTGTACCTTGTGCAGGACGGATACTTTGGATCCCGAAATGTAAGTTCAAAGTATAATCATGGTATGTTTTAAATTTTTATATAATTTTAAAAACAGTGTTACGCCATTTCCAGAAATACAATAGCAGTAACACTACAACAATTTTTTCTCACAAATGAATTTTATCATTGAATAAGTAAATTAGCAATTCAAACTTTTCAATCTTTCAACCACCATCTTGGGACTAAACTAACCCTTGCTACATTTTTCTCCTAAATTTTTACGGTTTATCCTTTGTCTTGTTTGTAGAAGCTACCGTCTTCTTTCGCATACCTAATTTTTTATAAGATGCGTTTTCATTTGTATGAGTACATCAAAGAATAACGTAAAGTAAGATTAGCTTTAAAACAAGAGCAGCAGATATAGGGATTTTAGTTGGAGCATAATCAATTCAAGCCACGATGCATTCAGAGACAAAAACAGTTTTGATTTTTTCAAAAAATAAAGTAATTTTGTGCAAAAAAGGAATGAAAGCATTTTTATAAAAAGGAACAAGGGAGAGAAATCTAAAATATGCGGTTTAGTTTTAGAAAAGGGAAAGATAAAATGAAAAAGAATTTGTAGTTGGGACACGATATGAAGAGATTTAATAAAGTTGTATGCATAGTGCGTATGTGCATGCATTTTCCCTCCTTTTTAGCTTTTCCTGCCAGTACATGATTAGCCTTCGTTTATATTCTATGACAAAGTGAAATCATTTCTTCAATTCTTCCACCACTGCACAGTTGAAGGTGTCTCGTACTGGTTATGAGATAAAGAACAGGAAACCAGTTTTAATAAAATAATCAAATACCTAGCAATCTCTCAACTGAACTTGACGACGATTCTCCTGAAAGCGTATTTTATTCTGTGAACAAAAAAGAGTGGATCAAAAAATAAATAAAAAGAAATCAAACAATAAAAAGTTTGTATTTCTGCTGCCGCAGTTATTGCTTGAAAAAAGTTTGAAACCTGAAATGACAGAAAAAATGTCGCTGCAATGCAATATTGTTTGGTTTGACATGCTTCTATGATTTGGCAACTGAATCCCACCTGGACTCAATTGAAGTATCTAGCGCGACAGTTTAGTTTTCTTCTTCAATCTCATATAGTTTTTGTAAAGAGAAAGTAGTAAATTTATTTTGGTGAACGATTTTGCGTGAAAGTAAAGCAGAGCTGTACATACGCGTACTCAATTTTATGAACTCTTTATAGAAAAAATGACACAATCAGGATATCATTCACTTTACAAAACGTGAAAGAGAAAGAGGGGATCCGCTTATTTGTACTTATGCGGGAACAAAAAAGGAAAAAAATGTGAATGAGATTGAACTGATCTTGTAAGGGTTTTACAAGACTACCTTATTTTCCCTATCAAATATTACGCAAGTACAATATAAAATGAAATGGAAAGGAAGGACAAGAAAGCTGTGAATGAAACGTATTCAGTTTTCTTGGATTTGATATCAATATTGCAGCTGACAAGGAGACTAGCCTCAACGAGACTTGGTCTGCTCTTCAAAGTAAGAGTATTATATTGACAGCCATTTTATTTCCTTGGGGAATTTATTTTTCGAAAGGATGGAACGGAACAGAGGAAAGGAAGAAAAAATAGTTTATTGCACGAATGCATTCGACGGATAGATTGGGAAAGAAGATAAGTAAAAAAAGAGGAGCAAAAGAAAAAACGAATGAATGAATGAACGGAGCTGTGTTATTATGTGCATTTGTAGGTGACTGGCTGTGTCATATGGAAAGGCACATTCTTATACCCATGTGGCTCTTGGTTGGTATTGATAGTGACTTCATTTTTAGAATACTGCAAGAAATTTGCATATTATTTGCGTCATATTGTTTGTCAGAGAAACTTACAATGAAAGAAATGGTGAAAGAACTTTTCCATATTATTATGCGTAGCCGGAGACAGTTTAGCAGTTGAAGAAAGTTCTGATCATATTCACTAGTAAATACCTATTCAATAATACAATTTGCATTACGGTTTCGATCGAGTGGAAATATCATTTCCCTGGTGTTAATTTCTATGAACCACCATATTGTTCATCTTTATTTACAACAATATTTTAATTAATGATCCACCTTTCAATCATTCGGAATTATTTTTAGTAAATTTCATGTATCCCTTAAGCGTGGATTTTAATGATTCGTCTCCAATTCCTGCTTTCCAAAATAGGCACTGATGTTTCCCTTTCAGAAAAAACTCGATTCTCACTCACAGAAAACAAAGTCAACAATGTGAATTGGTAAAAATCAAGCAAGACGGCTTCATTTATTTCTATTCGATTCACCAATGTAATACCTGTTTTCACTTTTTCTTTTTTTATTTTTGATCACACCTTCCAAACACAACGCAGTTATACCTGCATCATGGTCCATGGTAGATGAAAATGAAAGCGAACGGTGAAAAGAAAGAAAATACTGAACTTTTTAATACGAAGCCTTAGAGCTATGTACATAACGCACTGTCAAAAATGAAAATAAAAATAGAGAACGCTTTTCACATTTCTTCTTTGACTTCTCCTCCTATTAACTAGTTTATACAGGAAGTAATAGCTGGGAAGAAAGTACAAGAGGATAAAAACCTTTTGAAGAATCCAGACAAATGATAACAATTTCGTAATAATAAATACGAACAAAGGGTGCGGTTACACAATAGGTATGTATGTACCAGAGCGGATGAAAACCTCAATAAACCCAAACCGCCTGCGTTATATGAGAGTGAGATGAATTATTTTTTGACGATAGATGAATTGCGATAGAAAATAAGATATTCCCGGTCTTGTCCCAATATATACAATTCTTTATTCACTCTAATGGCAAGAAGGTAAAGAAATCTTGTAAGATAATTTGAAATGAAAATAAATAAGATTGCACAAAAATCTGTAATGCTTTATGGGATTTTATCCTTTCAAGTTCTTATTTAATCAATTTCTAGTTTATCCCTTTTCTTGGTATTTAATTCACTAGTTATTTAATTATCTTCATGTTATTAAATAAGCCGCATCGACTATCGTAATAAAATAATAGATAAATAAAAGTATTAATACAGATAGAAGCCAATAAATTGGTTAATCATATTATTGATAGATTTTCTATATTCTGAATGCAACGTGAATGATTTGATTTTATGTCTAAATTATCCTCAATAAAATAGAAAATAAGCTTACGTTAGCAATGCTATTATTAGCATTACCTTTCTAAAACCTGCCAAACCATATTATACGTGCCATTATCCCCACATTAAAAGCTTCTTTGAAGAAGAAGAGAATCCCACAACCCATTTTTACAAGCGGAAACGGCTCACGCTTCATCATCCATCCGTTCAGTTTTAGGTTGATTTAACGTGCCCAGAAAAGAGAGCAGGATATTAGGCACTCAAGATGAATTTTCTAAAAATTATAGTTCAAAATTGAAAATTTACCCAAAAAGGGTTTTGAAAGAGTAAAATGAAATAAAATGGATGATCCTATTGAGTTGTCTCTGACGCAGGAGACCCAACCAAACCCACCAACGTACTGAAATATAAAATGCTTTAATTTTTAAAATGACAGTTATAAATTCCGTTGAATGTCATGCGGTGTATGTATGATGGTTCGTTAAAGCTTTCAAGATTTGCAAGAGTGGTTATATTAAGGTGGGAAACCAAATGGCAGAGAAAATCTCACCATATTTGTTATTCAAAATAAGAAATAAAATGATAATAATGTATTAAATGAGCTACGTTACTTTTGCTTGAAAATAAATGGACGTGTTTAAGTAAAAGCAAAGCAGCAGCTTGCTTGAGATTGCTTCAAAACAAGTTGCTAAAAGTGAGAAGAAATTTTACTTGTATATAAAAGCAGGAAAATAATATAGGGATGTATTCTTCGTTAGTCTTGATGGATTCTGTTTGCACGGTTGAATAAGATCAGTAGCAGAGAAAGTAGCAATCTCTGTTCCAAATACTGCACCCAACCTAACCAACGATATTCACCCTAGTCTCTTCAATATCATTCGTCGTCATTCATTGGATTCATGTTTCATTCACATTAGATGAAAAATGGCAGCAAGTTTGGTAATAGATGATGCTTGATGATGACGGCTTTGCTTACAATTTTGTTTTTAAGAAGTTCCAAAGCAGTCAAGCTGAAGCGACGCTTCTGCTTTGAAAATATGGATAATGTGAAAGAAAAATGTACATTTACCAATATTGATATTGCTCTTACTTGAGAAGACGATATTGCAGAAGATTCTAATATAAAAGATCCCATCTGTAACCGCACGGCTATGAATGATGACGATGGATTGATGATGATGCCGACTGTGAGTCTGATGATGATATTGATCCTGCCTACTCACTGTTCTCGAGGGACGAAGAGATTGAAAGAAAATTTCACTATTTTTTAAGAGAATAAGAAAAACCACAAAAAACGACACAGCAACAGCATGAAAATTCGCTACAGATTATCATAAGTTTTCTCATTTTCCCTCATCCTCATTCACGACATATCGTAGTTGTCGGCAGTTTTCCCAATTCGGCATCTAAACCGCCGTCAGAGAATAAGAAAAAAGAAGACGTAAATGTAAAAGAAATATGAGCTTGTGATCCCTGGGTGCCATACTAGTTTATACAAAACTGGAGAATTTGGCTAGTGATTGTGCTGCATTGCTGGAAATGATATAAAAGATGATCAGGAATAGACGCAGTTTCAAATTGAATCCAAAGTTATTTTGCAACTTTACAATGGTTATGATATTACGATCGTTGCACACTTACATATAAGCATAGTTTCAGTGTCAATGTACGAGAAAGAAAATGATATATTATTATGAGTCGAGGACAAGCTGTACCCTGTTAATAATATAATGACGAACATGATGAAACGATCCAGAAATTATTGATTATCTTTCGGATTTTCAAATAAAGCTTATATTATAACGCTTTCGTATACATTCTTTGTTTATTTCCCAAAGTTGTTCCTTGAGAAAAACAAAATTTTGAAGTTTTGGTGAAAGTGAACTGGTTTTAGACTCAAATAGAGAAGAGAAAAATATATATGAATTGGAATGAATGATGGTAATGGCGATGAGTATGATCATAATTCAATCAAAACTAGGAAATAGTTTGAGAGCTTAAGTGAGAAATAAAACATGCCTGTTTTTTAGTTTTGGAGTACTTTCCATATGTACCAAGAAGGGGATTTATATTGGAATAATATGGGAGGATAATAAAGTACTATTTTGTTCCTGTCATCATTCATTAATAACCTTATTATGTTTGCTCGATGAAATGAAAAGTAAAGTAGCAGGCTGACTGAAGAGAAAAATTGTTATGCTAAGCAAACACTGCTTATTCTGAAGAAGTTTTTGGAGAATATTACTCAACTTTTCTATTCCCAACATTTCCTCTCTCCCGAGAAAATCTTTACAGAACTTATATTTCCCCAATGTTATTGTTAGATTGCTACAGACTATTACTACCACACCAGCTTAAGAGTAAAAAAGATTATAATCAACTTAAAACGATCAAAGTAAGCAAGGAGCAGCAGTAATAACAAGAATAAAGGAAATAATGAGGAGAGTCAAACAATTCTCCAGAGGATCATAAACATTACGAAAGGAAGAGGAGAGAAACAATAAAGAAAGAGTAAATGAAAGGTATTAAAGATGTTGCAGGACCCCTCTCACTTTCACTTTCTTCCTTCGGTGTCACTTCTTTTGGGACTTTCTTTTCGTTATCTTCTCTAAATTATTGTTATTACAGCACTTACATGTATTGTTTTTTCTTTTACTGTTTTATAACCATGTAATGAGTCCTAGTTTGGTGTGGAAGGTAACTAGATATTGCGTAAGCATTAACGATTGTGTGTGGCCCTGTAGTCAATGTTGTGTTATTTTGTGAAATCTCCATCGAAATCGAAGAAAATAGTTTTGAGATATAAGAAAGTTTGTTGGTGAAACAAGAAATAAGGGGTTTGGGGAGTGTGGGAACTCACTTTACAAGAAAGTAGAAGCTGAATAGAAGAAACTCATTGCTGGTGTTGGCGCGGTTGAACGAGAATGAATGAGCGAGAAGAAGGAAGGAGTTGAAACAACCCTTTAATACTTTCACTTGATTAACTCTGCTGTTTTCAGTGAATAAAGCATACCTACAACTATGTATACAAGAAAACTAAAGCTATTACTTTCTTTTACTCTTTCAAATATACTTGTTTAAGTTCCATTTCCTGTTTAAAACTGTTTTGCTACGAACGTGATTCTTTTTTGGTGTTTTTCAATAGAAAGTTTTCTCTTTGTGTTTCACCGTATTTAGTTAAAGTTTTTCAGAAAAAAAGAGATTGATGAGAAGGATGATCATTGAGGCTTAAGATTAGCCAGGGAAAGCAACACGACCAGGAAAAGAAGATGGTGGCCATAGAAAGTGCTTTCAAAACAGGGAGGGTTATAGCTCATTCAAGCATATAGCTACTTTAATGTTGGTTAACTAAGGATTGAGTGGAAGATGCAATATTATAAAAAAGGAAGAAGAGAAAGTTTAGAATGAAATGATAAAATTTTAAAAAGTACAATGATAGTAGAGATGGTATGGTTGAGTTGGTACAGTTTCATTTCTATCGCAGGAAACCTCGCACTCTTGAGTATTTAGATTTCCACGACTAGTCTTCATTAGAGAATCTTCAAAGTAAAAAGTTTAGGGGAGTAAATGGCTGTTGAAGAAAAAATTATATAATGCATCACGGCATCAATCATTCTTTTCAGAAAGGTTCCTTCAATGCACTTGTTTTTACTGTTTAAGGCTGCATGTGAACTTAAAAGTGTAATGGAAAAAGTTTTTGATGTTTTCTCCTTTTTTAAAAAGAATGTGCTGAACTTGATGGATTGAATTGTTGATGACTTTGACAGGTGGATGGTCAATGGAATGGCTTAATGAATGCGTTGGTTTCTGGCTCTGCCCATATGAGCTTTGCCCCCATCTCTGTAACCTCAATCCGGTCCACTGCGGTCGACTTCTCCACACCATTCTTTTATTCTGGAGTGAACCTTTTGGGTGTTTCCAAAGATCGTGATGTGCCTCTTCTTGCCTTTCTTGCGCCATTCTCACCGGAACTTTGGTTTGCCATCTTCGTGACGTAAGTCATTATCCTGGAAAATAAAATAAAATAAATTACGTAATCGAAAACTTAAACATAATATAAACCAAATCAAGAGGATAATTTAATACTTTACTTTTTTACTCTTACACAGTTTGAATTTGACTGCACTTGTGGTAGCGTTGTACGAATGGTTCAGTCCTTTTTGGGCTAAACCCGTGGGGAAGACAACGTACAAAAAACTTCTCAATTTCTTCTGCTTTGTGGGTTGTATGGGGTCGTCTTTTCTCTCATCTTGTTGCTTTTAAGGTAAATAAAAAATTGTGTAATGTTTTTAAATGGTAAACTGTACTTATTGAGAGTTTATAAAATGAAATGTGCATTTTGCTGAATATTTTATGTAATGCAGAGAAGCGTTTCCTTCTAAAATTATAATCTATAAAAATTGGATGACAGGAAAATAAATGTGGGAAGTAATCATAAATGGTTCATTAGGAATGAAGAGTAGTAAAAAAGAGATGGAAAATTCTTTTTTGAGCTCATTTCGTTATTTTCTTCTCTCGTGATTATAACGCTTTAGCAATGCAATAAAAAGAGAAATATTGGACCATAAAAATTGTTCTTTTTTTGTTCGGATTGTACAAAAAGAAGTAAATGAATGAACGGAAGAAGATTATACCGGAAACCTTGTGTTATTCCTTCTTTAGTAAATTTAGCATTTTACGACTACTTTGTAACTCTCATTCTACCACTCTTTTTGTTACAGAATATGAAGTTGTTAAATGGTCTCTCTCATTTTTCCTTTCTTTTGTGATTCTGCACAGGCACCCAAATCCTGGCCGAATAAATTTCTAATAAATGTCTGGGGCGGATTTTCCGTGATATTTGTGGCAAGTTATACAGCAAACATTGTAAAAATTGTTCTTTTTTTTGTTCGGATTGTACAAAAAGAAGTAAATGAATGAACGGAAGAAGATTATACCGGAAACCTTGTGTTATTCCTTCTTTAGTAAATTTAGCATTTTACTACTATTTTGTAACTCTCATTCTACCACTCTTTTTGTTACAGAAAATGAAGTTGTTAAATGGTCTCTCTCATTTTTTCTTTCTTTTGTGATTCTGCACAGGCACCCAAATCCTGGCCGAATAAATTTCTAATAAATGTCTGGGGCGGATTTTCCGTGATATTTGTGGCAAGTTATACAGCAAACATTGCAGCCCTTTTTGCTGGAGCCTTTTTCGAGAAGAGAGTTGTTGACGTCAATGATCGGAGTGTAAGTAGATAGAAAAAAGAAAGAAAAATCTTGAGAAAGGAAGAAGCTGAAGAAGTTACCAAGAGACAGTGGAGAGGAGCAGCAGAAGTAGAAGAGGCACAAGAGCATTAACAACTCGTTTTCATGTATTATTATGTGATTGTTGTTAAAGAGAAAAATATAAATGCAGGAGGAGAACGGGAAAAGGAAGAGGACGAAAGAAAGAACAGTTTTTATTATCATTATTATTACCCCTCCATACAGTCTGACTTGTTCTTCTCCAACTCTTAAACTGAATTGCCCCCTTTCACTTTTCTTGTTCCCCCTTCTTGTAGATAAGAAAATGAAGAAACGAAGAGCACTTTAGGGTTTTTCATTTTATCTTTATTTCTACATATACAACTGTTTATTTAAATGTTTTAAAAGAATAGGACGGAATATAAAAACGGATTTAACAACTTTCACCAATGTCACTTCACTTACAAAAAGGAATAAGAAGATTGAGTACTTTTTATTTTTTGCA
>JAANSO010004341.1:0-10215 GCA_036507315.1 Lepidocyrtus fimetarius | reverse complement strand
ATAAGCTTGTGGCAGGTATTCATAAATTTACCAATGGGAGTACATAATAAGGAGAACTATTTTACTAGTTGCCCTTAAGTTTTTTGCTAACAATTTGTACAGAGAAAACTACCTTAATAAGTACATTTGTTATGATTCTTTTATTTGGTGTTTTTATGTTTTCGTTCATTGATTAAATGGCAGGGGTAAGGCAACTGCTTTCTTTGAGAAAGGAAATGAACAATTTCAAGCTCACCATATGTCAGTTACAGTGTTAGGAACATTTTCGCAGTTTTTATGCTATTATATAAGTGCAAGTGCATTAATCACTTTTCAAATAAAATCTTACACGTTGATTTCAGCTGTATAGTTAGAATATGAGTTATAAAACGGATTTATTTTTAAATAAGAGATTTTCAAATTTTTGTCCACCTTTACAAAACCGATAATTGACCGTGAGGAAACTTTTTCTTTTATTTGATTCAATTTTCCATTTCTAAAAGCAGAATGACCATTCATTGTTGTTAGATGAAAAGAAGTAAAAAAGGCCTGGAGAAAGTTGTTTTCTTGTAAAGTCCATTAGAAATGACAGTAGTGATGTCTGTGTGGCAATATCATGGTGTCGTAACTAGCTTAGGAGCGTCTATTATGTCAGTTCTTTTATGAAAAGTACAATAACGCTGAAAAGGTTAGAAGTAAGCATGTGAGCAAGAGAAAGCCAGCAAGCAGGTGAGTGTGTGGATACGCAGTAATCCATCTCCACCGTTGTTGCATCAGTTCAGCAAGAAATTGTTGAAAAGAAAGTGCCACGCTACCTTGGGCTTTCACTCTTCTTTTCCTCCATTTACTACTAGAAGTTTGAAAAGGGTATAAAGAGCCCTTACTTTCTTTCTATTTTCTGAGTTCCAGTTTGGTCGTTGGCTGGATCTTCGCATTTTGTCTTTCGCAACAAGGTAAAACTACATTCGTTTTACTGTGCAACGTTGCACACATTTTTGTTGATATTAAGATCTGTGTATATCGTAATTGAACTGCAAGCAGGTGAGTGTGTGGATACGCAGTAATCCATCTCCACCGTTGTTGCATCAGTTCAGCAAGAGTTGAAAAGAAAGTGCCACGCTACCTTGGGTTTTCACTCTTCTTTCTCTCCATTTACTACTAGAAGTTTGAAAGGGGTATAAAGAGCCCTTACTTTCTTTCTATTTTCTGAGTTCCAGTTTGGTCGTTGGCTGGATCTTCGCATTTTTGTCTTTCGCAACAAGGTAAAACTACATTCGTTTTACTGTGCAACGTTGCACACATTTTTGTTGATATTAAGATCTGTGTATATCGTAATTGAACAAACGATGGTGTTAGTGTTGGGTTTCTAAAGCTCAGCAAGCATCTGCGGTCTTCCTCTTATACTTTATTATTATTATTATTGCCACAACGTATAGTTTTTAAGTTGGTTGTTTAATGTTTCCTCAGTCGCCTTCAGCATGTTTAGTTATTCTTCCGTCTCATGTAGTTTCCTTTTCTCAGGCTTGAAACAAATTTTATTTATCCTTTGTTCAAACAAAAATTATTGTGCATTATTTCAGAACGGTGGTCATGTTTAGCTCAAATAACTAATGCAAAAACATGACTAATGAAGACTTTATGCGGTGAAAGATATTTACATGGGTACTTAGTGTGCGTGAATGAATTTGGAAGAATGTTTAAGTTAGTAATAATCAGTGAGTAGTTGTGCTAGTTGAGGGTGTGTGTGTTGTTGTTGTTATCTTTTTTATTACGAAACGTTGTGGATTTGACGAGGACCTTGCGTAGCCGTATTCCTGCATTTTCAATGATACCACAATCCGAATACACCATTTATTAGCTTTTGTCATCTGCAATTTCTCCAGATTTCCTCCAACATTAGCATTTTCACTGACATTCATGTATTGCCTATTTTATCTTCTACTATAATAACACGTGTGTGCCGTTGGGTAAGATTTGGATTTTCCTTTATCCTCTTTCGATGGAATCCAGTGTTCGTGCAGTAGCGATAACATTAAAAGCTAATAATGAAGTCTATTTAAAAGTTCTCAAATATTAGCACCCTCTGTACTGTCCTCTGACTTTAATGTTGAATTAATCTTATTTTCTTTGTAATCTCTTGCGAGCAGCTTTTTCTATTATTGTAGTAGACAAGCGCAGCACGGACAGTGTCCTGTAGCTGTATAATCTTATTTCTGTAGTGCCTATTTTTTAAAACCTCTCAAGGCTACCGATTTCTATAAAACTGTAAGCTCGTAACTTATTACCTCGACAGCTTTAGCTACTTGTAGTACTTATTAAAGCATTTAGAATTAAAGATGGCTTTCCCTTTTCAAGCTACAAATTGTTATATTTACCCTTTTCACTTTTACTATTCTTCTTACAAATGAAATGAACTAAACATCTCAAGTCAGGTATATCAATTATTCTCAATTCATAAAGCAGGATTCGTTGGTTTGCAGTCTAATTAGGGGTAACATGCGTCATTGCTTATGAAATTCCTTTTAAATCGTTTTTCTCTCTAGTTATAGCAGTTGGATAAAGCGATGCCAAAGAATGTAACCAACTGGAAATCAGATATCAGAGTTTATATTGCAATTTGTAAATGGCAGGAAAATTAACTGTATTATCTAAAACTGTGCAACAATATTTTGGCAATAGTGATTTGTGGGATCAAACAGAGAGGCACATAAATACAATAAATACAAAAGGATCTGCTTTCAATAGAAAGTGAGGGAGTTTTAACTAGGTTATCAGTTGGCCTTTGAAAAATCCACAATAAGAGAAAAGGGTGTCCAAATTCTGTCATGACTCTTTTATAGATATATTGGTTCTCTTACCGTATCTTATACGGTATGGTAAGGGAGCACAGAATAAAATAAACTTTCTTTAGTTAAGACTAAAACATTAAATACAGCTTTAAAATCATTTGAGCTGTACAGCAATATTTTCTTGTAGACATGATAATGATGATTAGGTTTATCTGCTTGATTAGAACAACGCCTTGATTTTGATTTTCAATTTTCAAATTAACCGATCAAATATTCAGCGATTTGCATGCATATCTATTCGCATTGTGTAACCGTACAACACAGCTCTGGAACAAAAGAGTGGAGTTATTTTCTTACCATGTTAAAAAGTAGGTTTTCAAAGCCAAGCGTAAACCTTTAACTGCAAATGATGGAATAAAAACGGTTAAAAATATAGTCATTCTTCTGTATTTTCCATTCTTCAAATCTTCCAAACATTTTGGGTTGTTTGGCAAAATTTCTCCTGTTAAAATTGAGTTTAAATATAGAAATGGTGAACATGGCTTTTCTATGCTACGACGTGACTTTAGTTAGTAAAGCCAACAAAACTGATTGTGAATTGAAAGTTGAATCCATTTTGCATTCACATTCTTTCCCTTTCTTCATCCGCCGTAGTAGAAATCGCATCATTCTTCTTCTTGCATGCTTCAAAATGCTGACACTCCGGTCGCGTGTGTGACTAAGTCAATGGGCATGTCGTGAGTTTGCTATGCTAACCAATATTTCTTTTTCACATTATCTTTCTCAAAAACATGGAAAAAGTACAAAAACCGAGAATGTTGAGGGCTTTAAATACAACAACGGCGAATTGACTGCAGCTTACTAGTTAGTCTGCTATCTTCTGTTCCAACTCTATTCTTCCATCCAGTCCTCAAGGAGTTACGTGCAAGGCTTAGTTAGTAAATTTATATTATATTCATCTTCCCTTTTTGCCTCCGTGGAAGTTTGAAATGAAATCTGCAAAGTAAAACATTTACCACCACAAGCTATTCACTATTTTTATGCTTCTCCGAGTTATATTTCAGCACAGTTCTTTGACTACGCATTCAACCGTTTGTGTACTACTTTTCATTGCTGTGTGTACTACAGATACTACTGCAGAAATTTTAAGAGTTAAAATATTTTCTCTACGTTAGGTTTTGTTAGCCAAATGGCTACTGGTAGTAATGGTTATGATTTGCTCTTATGGATTTACCATTCAAGTCTTCTTCCGACCTATACCTACTTTCCTTTTTACAACTAAAAATTTTATAATAATATTGTATTAGCTCTTCATGCCAAGAAGGGAGGAAGCTCATGTAGTGTAGTGGACTTGTGCTGCGATTCTATTTTGTGTCTTATGTAAGAATGACAATTTTAGTTTTTCTGGACTGTGTAAACAGCCAATTTTGGGTGTTTTAGTCATTTTAAATGTTATCATATTACGATTTACCAGTACAAAATTTCGGTGTATTTATCACAATATTTCTTTATTATGCATGTGCATATGTTTTTGGATATCGTGAAGATTATTCTTATCAATAGTAGTGAAGGGTTTATTTACATGATCTATCAGTTTCCGTCTTTGAGCAACCACAGCATCTACCCAACAACTTTTATTCCAAAACCCTTTGTGGATGGATATGCACACAAAGGTGACATGAATGCGACAATACACGCAAAATTTTGAAAAGTTGTAAAATGAAATGCATGCAAGCATATATTTCAAATAAACTTTACTTTTACCTTTACGTTCTTCATACTTTCACTTGATTTGTAGTAGAAAACCACACAATAAGTAAAGCATGCTAGTTTCGAAACTGTTGAAAGTTCAGTGAGCACTTGTATTGTGTTTGGTTCGGATAATCAAATATATATTTTGTTGAATGCAATACGTTGTTGTGCTTATTATTCTTGCTCAATCTTAGTTGTAAACGTGTTAAATATTTTTGTTGTTTTTTTCGTTGTATGAAGCAAAAATTTTCATCCAAAGTGGCCAAAACTGAAAGTAGAAATCAGGCCCTATGATGAAAATAGGAAGCGCGACCATGTGCGTTTGCCAGAAGACTTATCCTTTCTCCTTTCTCTCTGCTCATAAAACTCTCCTCGCTATCTTATTCAGTATCCATTTTGGCTCAGTAAGAGACAATTTGTATCGTTAGAAAAAGTTTCGACGATTATATAAGCAAATGGCTTTTTCTTTATTTTTGGTGATAGTATAACGAGATGACGTAAGCAACACTTTCTTGTTTATGTTAAAGGGTAAGTATTCGTCTTCCGTGTGGAACCAGCTCAGATCCAGTGAAGGGAAATGTATAGTATAAGGGAATTGAGGGTTTGAGTAAACAATGAAAGCATACTACCTAACAGCAAACCGGCACTATTAACAAAAAAGAGACTCAAGATGAAAAATATTTTTAAAAGTGCTACCATTTTTTGTTATCACTTTTCTGTACTAAAGTAGTAGGAGTGACTTTTTTAAATCAGCGTTTCTCCTACCCCAGAGCGACAACTCATCAAACTCTTCAAGGGTTTACATTTCAGACTTAATTTAAAAGCGTCAGGAAGCAAAACATACAACGAACAATACCTATATGTAGCTTAATGAATCAGTTCAGTTACTTTTTCACATCATTTTATCTTCATCATGATTTCTCACGAAATTAGTTTTTTATTTATTTCATTGATAAAATTTTAAATAAACTATAGGAGCACTAAAATGCAGTGGGAAAATATTTTATGATCAACGAATTTTTAAACTGGAAACAAATAACTTGCATCGGTTGGTTGGCCTTTGCATCGTAATGCTTTGCGAACATGAACGAGAATGCGGATAGTTTTAAATTGATACTACCAAGATGTCAAAATTAGAAGCTGTTCGTCATTATCAGCAATTGTTTTTTATCATTTTATGCGTTGGAGGAGCCCTGAATTAAGAATGAATTGAATCGTAGTGCTAAGAGCGTGGAAAAACACTTGTACATCCTCATGATGAGTTGAGAGATGATGAAGTAAGTTTTATCATCACTTTAAATTTATTCCATAATATATCAAGAAAACCTTTCTCCTTGAGCTTAACTACTTTGATACTTTTCATGAAACTTTCAAAAGAAACGTACCTAAATTTGTTCTCCCTGTCTGTTTGACGAAGATTTTTTTTTTGCAGTGCTCTGTTATCTTCCTTTCTCAAACTACTTTCAGAACAAATAGATTAGAAAATTAATGTCAATTACATGAACGGTGTTTGTTACTGAGTAAAATAAACTGTAAATTTGAAACTTGTAGTTTACCACCACTTCTTTGTAATGATACTGTTTAACCTTGTTTTCTCGCTCAAAAATCTTACATATGAATGCATGTGACGATAGTTATGTCATTCGTACTTTTATTTGGCCAGTCGCAGTCGGAGATTTGATAAAAGTACTTCTCTCGCTGCTTTCTAGACAATAATGATAATAAGCACGAGCGATAGTTGTAAATACTTTATATTTTGATTAGTTTTACTGGCAGAGATGAAATGAGCTTGAGGGGTAAAATTATAGATGTTCCCTATGTGTGATGTGTATGCTAGTATAAAAAGCGCAGACATGGATTAGTGCGGAACTTTCACTAGCTTAATAAAGTTTAAACGTCCTCGGATTCATGCGTATGCATCTTTTGAATGCAAAAACTTCAAACGCAAACCATGTTACTACACAACAATGGTTAAATTATTGGATTTATCTGTTAATGTACTTTCTGTTTTCATCTCCAGAGAATCTCAAATTGTAATGGATGGGAAAAATTAGTGTTTGCTCAGTGACTTATTTATAGGAAGGTACTGGCTTGCGCTCAGGCCAATAGTCCACTTATGAACGGATAAAAATGAAGGTTTTTAAATGGCATGCGACAAGCTTCTGTAAGTAGTTTTATTACATTGCGTATTTGTCTTCATACTTTAATTTGAATAAACATCCAAATATAAACATAATAACTGGCTTAACCTTGTCGGTTCTGATAAAACCAGATAAACAAAGCCTTTAGTAAAACAAAACGTAAGCATTACAGAAAATAATAATGTTAGAATTTTGGCATCTTTATATTTTTGCATCTTAAATGTGGCGATAGCTGTTGTATTTATTGGTGTAAAATAAATGGCGGAACTTTGGCAGCAAATAGTTTGACATGTCAGCATTAAAATACTAGCTGAATAACAAATTTATTGTACCTATGTTCATAATATTGCTTACTGTTTTGGTCAAACAATATTGTATATATTTAATTAATAAAAATTGATTTCCATTTGCATAGGATAGATATAATATAAACGCATGCATTATTATGTACAAAATTTGCAGTCATAGTGCAAAGAGGCGCAATTAGTTCACTGTTAAATATGAAAAGCCTTTTACCTTTTTCTTGTAAAGTGAATAGGAAACAAGATTTTTGCTCTTGATCGCACTACCACACAGAGAGTACTAATGGAAAGAAAGCTCACATCATGCATATCATGATTATAATCATGTTGAACAAGAAGAAAAAGGCTATAAAATTTGTGGTTAAAAATTCACATAAAAGTAAGTTTTCACTACTGTTTCTTGTTTATTTCGTAAATATTGCGCCGTCAACTAAATCTTAATCCCAGCTTTAAATGGACTTTTTAAACATATATTTTGAATTTAGACAAACCGTTGGTATCTGCATAAAAAGAAATTATAACGGAAGTGTTTCATACATGCCTGCTTTTTTGGCAGGAATTTTTCAATTCGGAACTTTGTCTATATTTTGACTGTAACGGTTTTCCGTCCTTCATGTACCGCGTACCTTGAGAAATTCTGGAATAAAATTAGTACACGGATCCAACAAGTAAACTGCTTCCAGTCATTTATTATGCGCTGGTTAAATTGAGCTACTGTATGTCTATTGTTTTGCCTATCTACCTACCTTCTATGTACCTTCTAGATTTAAGGTAATTAGCGTTTTTTTAAACAAAGCATTATTCCAAATGTGTATTATTTATTTATTTGCCGTGAGCATAATACTGTAGATTGAAATTAATAAACCAGGCTCATTGTTCACCCTTATAACTTCTTCAAAATTGAATTCGGCTCACTTTATTGATCTGATATTCAAATTTTACACCATTATCTTATCATTTCATATGCATAAATCTCTACATTAACTAAATATTGATTTTCCAAGCGTTATCTCATGGAACATCATTACGCCAGGGATTACCTATTTTATGTAAATGTCTAGGCTTTTAAGAAATGTAGTTCACTATGATCAACTATATAAACTTACTACTGTTCAAAATAGCACAAACCTACTGGGTTGAATGGAAAAGGAAGAGAGCACTAATTATGACTTTTACCCTAATTCGATTTTTTGATTTTCAAATTTCCTCTGGAATTTGTGCGAAATCGTTTATATTTTGAAAGTTTGTAGTTTTGACAGAATACCTAATACCTATTATCTAGAATATTAACAATTCAAAAGCAAATTTGTGGTATTTTGAGTTTTGTCTTGTCATTTATTATTTGATAAACAGAGAGTAGTTAAAGAGTTCAAATAAGACAGTATTCATAAACTTTCCACATTTCCATCTAAAATTAAAATAATAAACTTATTGTTGAAAGCTTATTCATTTAACGGATGGAACTGATTGTATTAGCTATTGTAGTGACTGTTGTGTTCATGCTGTTGTCGGTGACGGGAGCCAGAATGGAAGTCGACAAAATTCTGGTATGATATATTTATATGCTCAGTGTGCGTGCTCAGTATAGTATAATAGTTACAACAATACATGTCACATTATACAACAAATTTTATTATGTTTTTCATCTTTTTGATTTTTAATCAATATCCGCACTCACAAGAAATTATTTTGTTCCTTGCGTAGGATATTTTTTTAGTTAGATGTCTTTTTTATTATGAAATATGTACGTCTAATTTTTTGATAAAATTATTTAGTTCATAAACATGTCAGCATAAAAATTCGCAATGATAATTTATCAAAAATGATTATTTTATTATTAAAGATGAGCAAGGATAGAAAAACCACGCCTAATTTATGCATAAATCTATTACACGTATTTTTGGAACAACACAGTTGTGTTAGTTCGTGCGTTTTAATTTAATGCAATGTTCATTTTACATTGCATGCAATGTAATGGATTAAGGGATTATGTAAGAATTATTAATTTCACGGTTTTTGTTAATTTTAAACAGAGGAAGAGTTATCTGTGGTGGTAATCCCTGAGAAAAGAGTATCCAAGGAACCTTCCAGCCATTTAAAACTGTTTGGTAAGTTTGAGTAGTATGTACTTTTTTGTTTTATTTCCAATCCAAACTAAAAAGATTTAAGTAGGTCAGTCAAGTAAGTCAAGCTTTTACTAAGAAATTGGTTAATTTCAAAAGCTTTTAAATAAAAGCAGCAAATAATAAGCATATTAATAAGGTTAATTAGGTTTTAGAATGTAATCACTTCCAAGCATAGATAAATACAATACAATGTACAATGTTATTAAATTGGTTAATTTCAAAAGCTTTTAAATAAAAGCAGCATATAATAAGCATATTAATAAGGCTAATTAGGTTTTAGAATGTAATCACTTCCAAGCATAGATAAATACAATACAATGTACAATGTTATACAATAATGAAATTCAAATAAGGATGATCAAGAGTCTATCAAGTCTTACTTGGTCTCCACTAAACAAACGCTACAAATCGATGGAATTCTTTATAAAATGTACGATAAAAATGACTTATAGTATATTCTCATTCCATTCTAATTTTTGCAAGTTGTACTAATTGAGGCTTAAAGGACTATTGAAAACTAGATAAAAATTCTTTACATATTAATTAATTGCAAGAAAATTTAAAAGCTCAGGCACGAGTCATTTCCATTTACAGTTTTCCGAAGAGCGAGAGAAAGTGCTTTTAGTAGGCTAATTGAATTACTCCGGATTGCCGATTGGCCGGATACCTATGCTCTTGGCAATTTTTAATGTAAAAAGTGCATATCAAAAATTCTAGTTACGGTTTTTACTGTATAACAAGAGACAAAACTAATATCATTTAAACTACAAGTAGTTTTTTAGCATCAGTATACACTGATAATATTATGCTTATACATGTAATTAATATACACGTGTAATTTTTTTCTTCTTTCTGCAAACATTATGGCACAGAATGGCACAAAAAGCTCAATGTTATATATAAAATGTATTAGAAAATCAATTTTTTAGTTGCTTTTTCGTTTGACTTCTTAAGAACAAAGTTATTTGGACAGCACAGTTATTGCGATAGTAGACAGGTGATAAGAAATAATAAGAAAGCCAAGAAAAGCTTTGTGAGAACACCGGAAACTACTGAATCAGATCAATTTTTGGTGACGGTAGCTTTACTCGTATTTGCCAAATGATCAAATTTTTTCCTTAGATAA
>JAANSO010004340.1:0-10216 GCA_036507315.1 Lepidocyrtus fimetarius | reverse complement strand
TGATTTAAAAAAATAAATCATGTAGAACCCATTCTAAATTACACGCATACAAAAATTTCATTATTCAATTCGACTCGAACTATTCGAGTATTATTATTGTTCATCTTGCATTGTAAATGAACCATTTTTCTCTCATCGGTTGAATAATTGTCAACATTATATAAACGTCAAATAATTGATTTATTTTCACCCTTTTCATCCACAGAAACTGTAAAAACTGCAGTTTTAATGCATCTTATGCATTGAAGTAGCACACCGAAAAAATATTTTCTTGATATTCAATAGTTTCAAATGCACTTAAAAATAGAATTGTGCTGCCAATGCCGAGACAAAAAAGCTGTCTTATGAATGGGCCGTTTCTTTCTACAGTTTCTATGATTCATCGTGCATTATTAGCATTGATTCTGCTTATAGCATTGTTAATTGTGGTTAATTGTTAATCATTATTCTCTTCCATCAGACCTGCTGCGGAGCCGTTGTTCAAGCCACCAATGAAGCGAGTAAAAGATGGGGAGGCTTCAAAACCACCACCGTCATCACGTACGTTAAGATCCGCAGCCAATTCAGGGCCAAAGAATAATACTAGGATGCTTCAATCGCTATTTAACTTGAGCGATGACAGTGAAGATGATGATGAAAGTGACGGAAAATCTAATTCGAAAGTTGTAGTCCCACAATCTCCTAAGGAGCGACCTGACGAATCAACGATTGATAATGCCCATGATGATCCAGTTTTGATACCAGAATCTCAAGATCCGTGTGAAAAACTTACGGTAAGTTAATTTAATGTTACTAATTATAACTCCTTTTAGAATAAGCAAACGTTGGCATGATGGTGAGTTTTTGTAATTGCGTGGTTTTAGGAAAAGCGATCGTGTAGTAACACCAGCCAGCCAGCCGTTAAAACCCGGGTTGCCCTTGAAGAAGATGATGATGATATGCGGATCCCAGAATCCCCACCACCCTTATTCGAAATGGAAGAAGCTGAAACTCCTGCAGTTGGAGAGCATAATAGTCCTATCAGGTGCAGGGGTACTGATTTTATTCCAACAGTTCGGTCAACTATACTGAATGCAGAAACGATTNATAGTCCTATCAGGTGCAGGGGTACTGATTTTATTCCAACAGTTCGGTCAACTATACTGAATGCAGAAACGATTACAGTTTCCACGAACATGAGTTCGAAGAAAAAATTGAAGAACAACGATGTGAAAGCACAAGAATCCATACCATCTTCTAGCGGTGGAGGCAGCGGTTCCACTCGTAAACGAGGTAGAGATGAAGACCAGGAAGGCGAAAATGAGATATTGCAAAAGACAAAGAAAATGACATTGGGTGACATTAACGAAGAGTTTCAAGAAGCAACAAGCAATGGTCCGGCAATCATTCGACCATTACTTAATACGAGCCGTAATCGTATGCTTAATGTTAGCATTGATTCTAACAATCCCAGGAGCGGTTCCGGAAGAAATTACAAAACGTTCCAGAAAGTTTTGCCAAGATTTGTGACTAAGGGAATATCAGCATCAGCACAGCAAAATTTGACTGGAACATCCAGAAGTAGCGTATTAAACGAAAGTATTAAATCAACTCGAAGCAACATTAAAATTAATTTGGTTCCAAAAGACTATCACCCAGGGGAGACAAAGTATTATTATAGCGATGTTAGTAGATTGCCTCCATTAAACCCTAGACAAGAAATGGAGACTAATACACCACCAGAAATACAAGAATTGGATAACATCTCTACCAGATCATCAGGTGTGTATGCAACAAAGAAAATAGCTATTTTTCGATTCAAATATCAATTATTAACCTGTTTTTGTTTGTTAATATTAATCTTAATCGTAATTTTTATGCTAGGTCGAAGAGGTCAACAACGTAATGCAGGTAATGATGTTGTACAACAAACGTCATCTATTTCCACACGAAATCGTAGGGGTAACAACGCTGCTGTACCAGCCACCTCTCCACCATCTAAAGAAGCGACGTTACAGAGAAGAACGTCCCCACGTAAAAAGGGAGGATCGGTAGAAACGAATTCTGCCATTCTAATGCCTCCTCCTCCTTCTGTACGCAAACCACCACCGCCTAAACCCATGCCTATGGAGGAGGACGAAGAGGATGACGAATGGACTTTTAACCGTTAAACCATTTATTTTTCATCTACTTTCCAAAAATCGCGTGTTGTATGAAATAATTTGTTTTCCATTGGAATTACCAAATAGTAACGAAATGAATATTATTATTGACTCGATTTATTAATAGCTGACATTTCAAAAAAACAAATTAGAAACATGTACGAAAATATCAGTGGATTGTTACAAGTTACATTAGTACTTATCATAACATAATTGCTGCAGTTAAAATATTACATTAAC
Organism: Lepidocyrtus fimetarius; assembly: GCA_036507315.1. Lineage (NCBI taxonomy): Eukaryota > Metazoa > Arthropoda > Collembola > Entomobryomorpha > Entomobryidae > Lepidocyrtus > Lepidocyrtus fimetarius. The sequence goes on along the minus strand of JAANSO010004340.1, from coordinate 7,835 downwards.
AAAGAAGGTGATAGAAAATAGTAAATAAAATTATTGAACAATGCACTGTATTATGACCTAAACAAACAATAATAATTAAGAAACGTAAACAAAAACTAAAAACTTTCAAAAATTAATAAAGAAAACACTTAAACTAACTAGTTTCATAATTCTATGAGTTTCAACTTATTTGATAATTATCAGTCTGTGTGTAAAGAGAAAGGTATATAGTACAAAGTAGTAAGGCACAATTCGGTTAGCCACTTAAACTAATTATGAAATCCAATCCTAATTATAAAATATTTACACTACAAGTGGAGAACGTTACATAAATAGACAGAAAATTACCTAAATGCAAACTGCATGGACTCTCAAACAAGTCAGTTTTATTTAAAGCTTGTTTGCTTTCTTTCCTTACTAATTTTTAATTGTCGGACTTTCACTCTCATTTCCAGAGTGATTTGGGTCTCCCAAGATTTTCTCGTCCACGATTGTATTAAAGTCAAGTTTATATCCACAAGTTGGAGATCCGTGTTCATGTGAGTTTAATGGGTGGTCTGATGTACTAGGGATACCCGTAGTTGAATTGACATAAAATGCGGCAGGCGCTGGTGATGTGTTTCCCAAAGGATCTACATTTGCAGGCGATATACCAGTACTGCTCCCTGTTCCACTGGGGCTTCCAGCAGAACCGAACATTGTGGCAGCATAAGAAGCATACGGGCTCTGATTAGTTTGCATAAGAGGATGGCTGGGGTGTCATGTATGCTTGCGTATCTTGTGAGGAATAGGCACCTCCACCATAAGGTGCCCACTCTCCTTGTGGTGGGATCAGATTTGTATGCAAAGTTGAAAAGTTGTTAAAGCCCATGGATGTACCCCCTAATTGAATATACAAAAAGATTTAGTGCCTGCTACTACGCATGAATTTGTATTAGTAGAAAGGTTTTACTAGTAATACAAAAGTATTTACCTGGGTTAGTTGCCACATAGCCGGGAGACTTTCGTGGAGGCTCTCGTTTGCGCCACTTGGCTCTACAAAAACCAACAAAATTATTTTAAAAGCAAGAGCAAATTGTAACAGAGCAATGCGGGTTTTTTTTAAATTATGCATACCTCCGGTTTTGAAACCAAACTTGGACGCGGGACTCGCTAAGTCGCAACCTGATAGCCAATTCTTCCCGTGCAAACACATCTATCAACGAAAAAAATGTTTAGCATGATCTTACTACAATCAATTATAAGGTGTATTTCCCTTTTTATGAACAATAAATTTTGAAAAATTACCTGGATAGGGAGCTCTCTCAAACGCTCTTTCCAATTCTTCAAGTTGATATGCGGTGAAAGTTGTTCTAATGTAAAAGTGGAAATCAATATTAATTTCGTTAGAAATATGCATAAACCTAAACAAACGTTCCTGCTATGTATTACTACTACCTAGTTTTTTTCTTTTTGGTTCCATTGTCATTAGATTTCTTTGACTTTTCTTTCTTTTGCTGGTTTGAATTATTAGCCTGTTGAATATTAGCAGCGTTAGCGGCCGCTTGTAATGCAGCAGTGCCAACCATGCTTGGTAAAGGGCCGCTAGCATAACCATTCCCACTTCCATTTGAGTTTCCGGGTTCCATTAACCCTGGTTCTGTTTTAAAGGGGAAAGAACTTTGTGCTAAATTAATAGGACTGGATGAAGTTCCGCCGCTGGGGCAAAGTGAGACCTGATGACTTTGACTTCCTCCAGCATTTGCTGGTCCACTTTCACCACTTGCTCGAGGTGGCGAGGAGGAAGAAAGCATTGGTATTTGTGAAAGTTCTGGGTATTGTTGATGTAGACCAAGCATGACCTAAATATTATGTAAATTAATTGTCACTTGTAAATTTCTGGCGTATGTACAACATTTAAATTTTTAGAACTTATTAAGAAGCTAATTTAACTCAATCTGCAAACATAATTGAAAACCTGCTTTGGGGTAATATGGTACTATAGTTTTATGTTTACCTGTATCGAATGAAATGGTGCAGATCCTGTTTGAGGTTGACCTGGCTTCCCCAGCAGTGTACCATGATGATGATGAGCATTTTGGTGATGATGCTGAAATTGTTGAAGTGGGTGATGACCTCCATTGTTATTTTCACCCTGTTGATGAGGATGGTGATGCTGAGATGTGTGATGGTGATGTGCAGATGGAGGGGGTGATGAAAGAACGACATTTCCCGCTGCGGAAATCCACAGTCCCATTCCCTCCTCCACTTGGATCCATGGACAAAAGTCCCGGATGGTGGTGGTGGTGATGATGATGATGGGACTGTGAGGCTTGTCCTCCTCCTCCGCCTGGTTGCTGAGCTTGCTGCTGTTGTTGAGCAGAGGCTGAGGTCGGACTCGGAGACATTCCATGATGTCCATTAAAGTCAATGGGCAGAATCCAATTCTGGGAATAAGTGCTCGTCAAGCGAATGACCTTCCATTTTGATTACTTTCCACTTTTCACTTTATTATGCAATGTATGTTGTATGTAGTACTTGTATCTGTATGATTAAAAGTTAGGTCACGTTAATTAATTAACAGTTGCATAAATCCAGAGTTATTGTCGTAGTTGACTATATTTAACTTCAATCAATGAGAATGTCGCTTATTTTTAAATTATTACTTTTGATTGAAGGAAATAAGAAGGAGGTGGAGGCAAACCAATTCTCTGAATCAAAGGTACTTGTTAGTAACAATAAAAAAATATTGCCACAAATTGGAGAGTGAATGATGGCGATGATGCAAAAGGTTGTTGCTCAATAAAACTATGCTTCTGAGGGAAAATTATTATTATGATTATTGATGATTAAACTTGATGGTGATTACTACCAAAATATCTCTATTATCATACTACTCTTTAACGGCCACCACCACACAATTCTTGTATATTAATATGTAGACTACTTTTAAATTGTGTATTAGCTGACGGTCTTTTTTCCTCCACAATCAAATCAATTATCACCAATCAGCCAAAATTCAATCAGTTTTTAACGACTCCCACACACATTCACTTAAATCCTAAGACTGGAAGTGGAGGCAAAATAAAACTAAGTGGCATGTATTTACACAAACCCCATGATGATCATCAATGATTTTTGTTTGTATATTTAAAGCTTGTTTAGTTTTATTTAGTTAAGTTTGTTAAAATAATTGTCAATGATGGAAGGATGAACTCTAATTGAGGAGCGCGGTTTGTGCTCTTCGCTAAAAATCCTTATGAAGACTGTTCCTACCACTATAAGGAAACCTACGTTTTAGATACCAACACTGTGATACAGCGTCCGCGGACAGAGAGATGCGTTCCTTTCTCCCAAACTCGTCACTCCTCACCAGCTCCTAATCAACGAGTCCTGCCCCAATAGTTAAAGTTAAGTTGTAATAATAATTCCCTAATCACTTTGATTACCTCCAATATAATTGAACGCAATAAGACTAATAATTTCTCATAATCTCATCAACACTTGTACAATTACTACCAACAACAATTTTTGCTCTTCCCTCAATTTGCCCTCTCCCTTTAAATTATTTACGATTGCTATACTGACTGACAAACTTACTCTTATTTTTCCTTTAAATGCGATTTCTCACAGTTCAATTCAGTATGGAAGTGTCTTCCTCCGGAGAAAGAAGAAGCTCAAAATTTGTTCAGTTGAAGCCCTGTATTGAGTTTTATTCATCTAAATGATGAATTGACCAAGAGATTTGCTATTGATTTAAAACCCCCTAATAACCTTCTAATCCCTCTCAAGTTCAAACTGCTACTGATTTAATCGTTTTGAGTATTTCCAAGATTTATAGAGATCATGAAAAAACAAGCAATATATTATATTAACCTGTGAATCTAAAAGTTGTTTTAAACATAGGAACCTCGTCTAGTGAAAGGATATCGCAAAATGTTTATAGGGTGACCGGCGGCCCTACATTAAAATATTAAATCCAAATTGAATTAAAGTATTCTTCCAACTCCGGTATCCTTATTACTACTGGAGCCTGGAGACCCTATATTTTATTATTACGATTGTGTGAATTTTATCCTGGTGTCGGGGTACAAAAAGAGGAGTGTTTTAACTTAAAAGCGAATCCATCCATGGAAGCATATAATAGTTAGGAAATTCATGAACGTTTATGATTTGTGGCGTAAGCTAGAGAAGCAACAGTAGCGGCAGTTCAGTTTAGGTCTGGTTGACTTTGTTCAATCCCATCACACCAGTTAATGCTGATAAAATATGTGAAAAAATGATTTTAATGATAAGTAATACAAAAGCAACAAAGCATTCGAGTGAGAATATGATTTTTCATTCATTCTTCATGAAGAGATTGGAACTTAGCCAGTGAGTTATATGAAAGTTATAGAGAAACATCCCCTGGTTTTTCTGTTTTCACGTTCTGTAAAAAGTATCTAGAAAGAGAGTGTGTCACACTGCGTACTTCACTTCATTTATTGCGTAGTTTACAACTTGCGTTTGGTTTTTGTCCTCTTCTGTCATCCCTGTTTAGTGTGCGGGGAAAGTGAAAGGGGAGGAATAGATTGAATGCTTTATTTGGTTACTGTCCAACCACAACAAGATATAATGGAATTGGTCCACCCACTCGTACAAAATCTTTATTGGTTGCATTGTTATTGAGTGAAGATGATAATGATGAAGGATGCTGGTGTTTGATGGGCTTAATAAATATGTTCAGACCAAGAGATGTGTAGATGTGTAAAAATAGCTTTTCCCTCTATTCGAGTTGAGTCAGTCTGCATGTTCGCTGCGTGATAGGAACATATGAAGAAAATGAATTGATGATCGTATTTAAACTTTATGATACAAAAATAATAGTAATCTAGATACTCTCTGCAAGTATGTTTTATATGCGTTCGTTTGTTGAAATGACTCTGACAATGACAGTTACAGCGGACGTTATACTTATTGAGCCAATTAACTAATTTAAAGCAATCAAAAATGATTTGGACTCCACTTTATTCCAGCTTCTCTTTCCAATTTACTTTGGAATGTTTTATGCTGCTTTTACCAGACACGTTACTCAAGACTCGAGTATGAAAATAATACTTTAGATACTATGTATTTAGAAAATCTTCGTTTAAATGCAATATTTGTTATTCTATTTCCCCAAGATTACATTTTTAAAGCATAACAATGTGCATAACGTATTTTAGCTAGATGCCATGTTATATGGTGTATCAAAAAGGAAAGTTTAATCGAAGTTTTTGTCACAAAAAAGCTCGCTAAAACTTTTGTGCATAAGTAAGTCATGGAATCGAAGCATCAAGGAGTTTAATTTCGTTTATCATTTAAGATTTCCTTTAAAACGAATATCTGAAGCATCGCCTAAACTCTTTTTAAATGATATATGACATGAAAAAATACGTATTTGAATTGGATTCATTTATTGTGAAAAACGTCTGGACAAGTGTTTATGACATGTGCGTCGGCACTTAATTGTATATTTCCTGCATGGCTGATCTTGAAATTGTCACATTCGATTCACTTATCCAGAAAAATCCAGACTGAATTTTCTTTCAAGTGAAGACTTACATGCGATATATATTAAGTGTTGCCGAACTTGATAAGATTCCTATTCCCACCTCCGTTTTTGTGGGAAGAACTTTAATGCTTAAATTATAATAGACTTGAACATTTTGAATCGTCATGATTATCCAGAGACACCTGATGCAATATAAGGACTTAAAACTTTTCACCTGTTTAATTAGGCGAGTGCTCTAATTTACTAACCATTCCTTGAACTTGGGCTCAGTTTCTAGACAAAAGGGAATAACTAGAACATTTGGGGGCGTTTATAGGAACTGATTGTTACACTTGAATGAGCTAATCATGAAAGCTTGATTATTTCATAAAAATAGGAACCGAAGTAGATACATGGTACAATATTCGAGCATGTAATACTAATTTATTGCTTACTTTCCCTAAAATAAATTTACTATTGACAAGGACTGTCTGCTCCCATTTAATTTTTAACATGGGTGGCAATAATACTGGTAATTAAGAACAATACAAATAAATAATTTATGAAAGTCCAACCCAAAGTCCTAGTTTGAAATCAGTTTTGTATGCAAAGAAAAATAGAAAAAGGTTCAAATTCGTAGCATATTTTTTTCAATGATTTACACTTTTTAGATCAACATACTCAAAGGAGGAAATATTAAACTGATTTATTATGACTTTTTGTAAAAGATCCCTGGTTTAATAAAGAGAATAGGTATAAATGTAGGACAAGTTCAGAATTTAATGCTTCCGGTTGTTATTGAATTGATAAAAATTGGAAACGTATTTATTACGGCAAAAATCAATTGGGGTAATATAAGCCACCTAGTTAATGAGATTGTTGGTTGCTGGTGATGTAGAGCTATAAATTAGAAATTGTGAGCATTTTACAAAACGACAAGTGCTTTTCAACTTTCCCATTTTGTAATTGTTTGCAAGATTGTTACCACTGTACTGGACATGAGAAAAAATCATTCAGCTTAAGTGTTTGCGCAAATATTCTCACGGAATATAATATAAAAATAATGCTTCTTCCTAAAAGATTTTTAAAATGGAAAATGAAAGCAGTTTGCAAAATAATAATCCTTCATAGTCAAAAAGAAACAATAGAACATTTATGAGTTCATCATCGACACCACATTCTGAAGTTTAAGTGGTGACAAAGATTTTGATTTTTAAAGGATTAAACTTGCAACATTTTTTAAGTTTTATTAATAGATGGTCATTAATAAAAAGCTCAAACGATGCATCACTAGACAAATCACATCAAACTTAATTCTTTACTTTATTTTTAAAGAGACGGAGAAAAAGGGGTGATTAAACGGGTTAAAAAGCATATTTAATCTGTTGTTGATTTTCATGATGGGTTTAATCACTCTTTTCAAGTCAGTCAAGTGGTCATCGACATATGCTTTCCACCCTTTCGCTTGGTTACTTTCCGATATTTCCAACAAGGAAAATTGTATCAAAAAGTGTTTTCCCTGCCAAACATCCCTTTCCCCGGGGTTTGACTGACGTGTTCGCGTGGACGATGAGAAAATTCGCTTTTGGCTTACGTTTGTCGTTACATCATTCATAAACAATAGAGAAACATAAATGGTAAGAAGAATGATAAGAAAAAGCAAGTGTCAATTGTGGTTTAAAAAGGGTCACTTCATAACCAAACCCTGCCAAATTTCCCCTTTTTCTCATGTCATACCCACAACGATGCAAAAGATGACAATAATGATGTAGGAAGGACGTTTAGGCTACTGCTCATTATTGTGATTAACAATGTGATAAATATACTTCATTTAAGCATTTTTTATAAACTACAGAGAAAAGGCAACACGCAATACAGCAGCATATTATTGACTGACAGGGTAATAAAAGGGTACTTTTTCTCTCTCCTGTTCTTCTTTCACTTCAACTGCACACACCCTTCCCCGTGTCCTTTCTTTCTCATCTAGAGCTCTGTTTTCTGCCGGCACAGAAAGTGAGTTCCTGGTTAAACAGAATGCCTTTATGATTCAACGATGTTCACTTGAGCCTTGTTCATTCCCTGCAAAAAGAACAAAAGTCAACGAGGGATGCTACAATAAGTCACTTCATATATTCCCCTTTTTCCAGCATTTTATTGTTCGGATTGTTCAGAATAGAGTCCGAATCGGATAAACGCAGAAGGGTTGCATGCTCACTGCTGCGAAAGGGCTATGAATTCCATGTAAGCTCATCATGTAAAGCTTCTTCGTATGCGGTTCGCATCCTGTTTGTTTTTATAATTTATTATAAATGAGCTACTCAATTACAAAATTAATCGCCTCATTTTTTTCTTTTTTGTCATTATT
>JAANSO010004339.1:0-10217 GCA_036507315.1 Lepidocyrtus fimetarius | reverse complement strand
AGCAAATGTGAGAAAATGAAAGTCTAATCGTAGAGGAAAGGAGAAAAGAAATTAAACTTCCATTTTCAACATCGTTAAAATAATTTTTGTTGTGAATTTAATTTTAAAATCTAAGATTAGCAAAAGTGACGATGAATAATAAACTGATTTTAGATTTGGGTAGTAAGTGAAATCAATTTTAGTCTTTTTGACCACCCAAATGCATCCCTACTAATAGACAAAATGAAGAAGATATCTTTTCCTCTCCTTTTTCATATTCCTTTCAATTTCATAGTCTAAATGTACTTGGGCTTTTTATTCAACAAAATTTCTCAGTTCTTTTGTTATTCTACTTTTCCTTGGAACGTTTTTGCTGAAAATGGGGAAAATGGGCAAAAAGGAACTTTTAAAATACTCTTCCTTTCAATTTTACTTTCTTAAAAAAGGAAATGGATACTTTTTCTTGAATAGAGCAGCGTTAGTAAAACGAGAGAGTTGGAGATCAAATGGGATAACAATGGAAAAATGGAGATCGATTTGGGAAAATGGTAAAAAATATTTTAAAAGTTTTCCCTGTAGTAAGCAATTTTATTCAATAAACTCATTTTTTATTCCAAGTCCTCATTTCTGAAGCCATGGCCCTTTTTTTAAATCCAATTTTTACAAAATATAATTCATGTAAAATAGCAAAAGTTTTTTTTGACAAGTTCGGAATCGTCATTTTAAAAGCAAACAATAAAAATGAAGTTACAAAACAATATTGAGAACGTTTTATTTTCTCTCAATCGAAATTAATTCAATTTACAGCTAACTTTCGCTCAAAGAACTGAACAAAAAGTTGTCATTATATATTTGAACATTGAGAAACCTGGGAATCTAAAATAAGAAGAAAGGGTGAACTCAACAAAGCCGGTATTGATATCGTAATTATACAGAGATCATAGCAGAAATATAAAAATAAAGAAGGAGCTACAATTTACTTTTGAAGACTAAATAAAAATTGAATTACAAAAACCAAACATTTTTTCTTTAATTCTTCATTTTCTTTTACCCCTTTTAAAAAGGATTGAAAGGTGGACGAAGATGACAAATACTTGAAGAAAATACAAAAATTATGAAAAAGATACGTTTATAGACCCAATACGCAATTTCTTGAGGGCTATGCATTGGGCCTGTAGAGTTTAACCCATACAGGTAGACTGTAGGATCCGAACACTTTCCCTAGCATAACCAGTGCTGTCATGTAGGTGAGGGTCCTGTAAAGGAAAGCACTCACCATAGGCTAACCTGTGCAGCACCTTTACTATACCAGGTTCATTTATCTCATTCTATATTGTGTATGCTGATGCTGGATGGATGCGGGCAAACTGGCACATCACCCTTATTGTTTAGTTTATGATTATTCAACAATAGTAAAAAATAAACACGCAAGCGTTGCCACAAAATTAATTATCTTTCGTATTTTAATTGCATAAAGACTTAAAAATAATTACATATTACATTATCTTAGTCATACACACTGCACAAAGGTATAGAAACAAATATATTATTTTTATAAGGTAGTCGCATGCACTTTTTATACAAAATTCCTCTGTCAACAGTTATTACATCGCTTAAAGTGTCAACTAAATAAATTCCTAATTTTGAACTATTAACTGGATACCAAGGAACAGTAGATTGATTAGTAAAATACGCCACTGAACACGTATTTTGTTCAATGCTAATACTATTTACAATGCAAACTTTAAAATCTTTAGTTAAATAGCATGAATCTTTAGCAAATACACCGGTTTTTGGTTTTTTTGGTTTAGCATTTTGCAGACATTTCATTTCTAAAATACGACCTACTGCTTGCTGCAAATGCAAGCGATGACTACGAAGTAAAGTTTTTAAAGTTTTCATATAATTTTCGAATTTAAACGCGCTAAAATTATCGACTGATCCAAGCCTCTTACAATCTAGATATAAATGTGAAAGCGAGTGAATATTATAAACCATATACTCTTTGCCATAAAGTGATTCAAAACCTGATACAAACTGATTAATTAGTTGGCCTGCGAAATCAATCCAAACACTGAACTCGGTAGTTTTTGAAGTTAACAAATACATAGCAACACTAAATAGCATAAAGTTTTTAAATTTATCCTCATCAAGAACCCCTTTTAAAACAACAGGACCAGCATACAACATGAATGTCCTATATTCCGTAGCTTTCCAGTGTTTTAAATCATTTAAACCTCTGGTTTTTCGTACAAAATTACTAGGAATATGACAGCTTATTCTTAATAAACGTTTGGATATTTTAGATATGAATGTGGGTCTAAGCTTAAAGGATCGTGGCCCTTCACACCAAAAACGTAGTAAACGTTTTGTAATTCCTAAGCAGCACAGGTGCATATAATCAAGAGGTATTTGAGAGATCATACCTAAATTTAAAGTTTCTAGTGGAGAGCTTTTATCTGGCAAGTGGTGTTGTTTATGTAACTTTAAGCTAAAACTTTCATCAGTGTAAAGTGGGCCATTTATTTTTGAAGTGTACGTAATTTTTCGACGCCACTTGCCTTTCCTAAAACACCTCTCGCAACCGAAATAACCGTTATGTCCTTTAATACACTTAATGAAGCTTCTAGCTGGTGCGTCTGCTATAACTTGAGTAACTTCTACAGTATATTTTGTACCATTTTTTGTAAAACCTTCCGTTTTTAACTGTAACATTTCATTAACAAACAAGTTCAAATATTCTGACACATTTGTAGGTTTAGTATTACCACAATAAAGACTAATGACGAATACATTTTTCTCTAATTGCTCATTTACATATCCCAAAATAGGCCAAAATTGTAAATTAGATGACTTACTTATTGGCAGACCATCTATTCCGACAGTAATAGTAACATTATTATTTGTTATACAATTAAAATCAAAACTTTCTAAATATTTGCCTACACCAAAATGAAACAGATGCCCACCTTCTATTTCTACTAACTTAAAATTTCGGGGTGTGCGCAGTAGAGTTCTAGCATCTAATGGAAACCCTTCTTCAGGCAGCCACGACTTTAAATTAAATAATAACTGATTTAATGCTGAGTGCGTTATATTGTTAAGCAAGGCCCAATCCCTAATTACACAAGTCTTATCAATTAAATCATTAGATAAACTAACAGGTAAACTATCATCTAAACCACTATCTACATTAACTAATTCACTGAAACCCTGCTGTGATTCGTTTCTAGTTGGAACTGTAGCTGACATTAGATTCTGAGTCACTTCCCTCGCTGATTGCTTGACTTCCTGTTTCTTCGTCTGCACCACCGGTTGTCTGATTTGGGCTAGGGATTGTCTCACTAGTTTCTGGATTCTCTCGATTTTGGTTGAGCGCGGGATCCGTGTGGTCTTGTTTACGCGATCGCCCTCCATTTCGGTCTTTTGATCCACGTAGCCACTTTCCGATAAGACTTTTGACTTTGGTCACAGACGGTTTGGGAGTGTAATTGGCTTTGAGCACAGCAGCTTAAAAACAAATATAAAAGCACTTGAGTTAATTGTTGTTTTATACTCAATTGAGGTTTGATAATATACCTAATCTTACCCACAATAGCTTGAGCAATTGTCAATCCCCCAAAGGGTAGCTTGCCTACACTTTTGTCGGTGAGCCGGTATTGGGATGATAATTCACCACCGATGAGAGTTTTCATGCAGTTATAGGTATGTTCAGTAACTGTTTCTCCTCCAAGAGTACAACAAAACTTGACCTTAAAATAAAAAGATAACTGCTAAAATCCCAATCCATTTAAAAGTAGTAAAAACATATAATTAAAAACTTTAATAAGTTGGTAGTGATAGTAGTTTTGTTAGTACCAAATTACTGAAGTTCTGCGTGTTTTTTAGCTGTGCTTCTCCACTTCTGACATCATCAATTGTTTTAAGCGGTACCCGGTTGAAAAAAGTTAAGGCGGAATTGTTGGCAGAATTTCCAAGCGAAGTAACGACGGTTATGAGGAGCTTCTTTAATTCTCGAACTTCCTGTGCCAGCTCTTCTTGCTTCTTGAGAGATAATTCCTGAAAAGCTAGATAATAATTTAAAACAATTAAGTAAGGAATTACAATTACTACAATGGCATATGCAAATCTACCCCTAAATTCTTTTTGTAAAGCATTCAAAGACACTTCTGCGTTGCACTGATGAATGTCTGCTGATGATCCTGATGCCACTAACACAAAGTCCTGGTAATCATCATTTACATTTGGTTGCACTGCAGGGGGTTCTCCATCGCCAACGTGAACAAGATGAGGACCTTTTGGCAATGTTGAAGACGAACTGGCATTAGGCTCGTCTGGAGGAACTGTTTAATTAAAAAACAATTTATTTATTTCTAGAACTTGATTATGTATAATTTATGCATCACAAAGAACCTTACCTTCAAATACCGATGTTTCCGGTTCCACTATTTTGTCCTTTTTAATAGTTACAAAGCGTTTTCTCCTGCTTGGTTCTGTTGAACTTGGCTCAGGTTCGGAAGTTTTTAAATATCTTGCAGTCTTCTTATTCGCGAGTTCGAATGTAGCTGCGAATAAAATTAATTTTCAAATAATAGTTAAAATGTTGACTAATTAGCTAAAAAATATGCTTGGCTTTTGTAATTAAACAATTTAAATTATTTAGCTTACCATATTTCTTAAATAACCGTATATCCACAATCCTCCAAGTTTCATCTGGGGCGCTGGAACTGCTAACTATATTTAAGTACTCCTTGTTTTGAGTAAATTGTGGCCAATAACACTGCTGATTCTCGTTAATTAACCATTGACACCGTATAACTTCCACTGATCCCTCCTGAATAAATTCTACCACAGCAAAATCTTTATTTCCCATTGCACCACAACAATGACTACGACATGTACAAAATAAACTAAATTTAATCAGTTTTGATCAAAGCAAAAAATATGTGTTGGATTAAAAGAGCACATTCTACTGTTCAACACTGTTCTGTAGCCCAAGCAAAGCAGCATGAGGTATTTTTGAATTTTCCCGGTTAAAATTTCATAAAGTTGCTGTTAAACCCGTAAAGGACCTGCATCTATCCTATGCTCTTGACTAGGCAAGGTTTGAAACTGTACTGCCCGCACCTTGCCAGTGCATGTACATTTAGTCATCATATACTAAATGTTTTGCACTGGATATCCCTTACTGGGACCGCACCATTCCTTTATGGGTTAGCTATTTGTGTAGAAACTACATAGGTCTTGTACAGTTCATGCACGGTTTTATTAATGCGTATGAAAATAATGCAAAATTTTACCCCTTCCACCACTAAAACCTCGTTCCTGGTTGATTGGGGATGTAATGGAGAAAGTACTTAACTTTCCTCATTCCAATTCCCTTTTGGGAAGAAAGAAAAGTAAAAACAGTTCCAAATTGATTCAATTGAGAAAACTCTTAAGTTCAATTTATTTATGAAGTGGGAAGGGAGAATTGATGAGTGGATGGACACGGTGAATTGGGAGAAAGTAAAAGAAATCGATCTCTTTCCCTTAACTTGTTCAAAAGTATACAAAAAATATTCTGTCGTTGCGCCAACTCTGTTTTCATTTTATATTTATTGCATTATGAATCAAGAAAAAATATGAAATGATGACGAAGAAAATAGATCAAAGCTATGAAAAATCAGCGCTTGTTTCTTGAACCCCAATTTTTATAACACTAGCACAAGATACTTTTTTAAATGATTAAAAAAGTTGTAATGGGATGGAAATCAAAATGCCTAACTTTTTTATTTTTGTTACTTTTAATAGGTTGTAAAACAGGTATGGCACACATTGAGAAAGGTTACTTCCTATAACATATTTGAAAATTCTAAATTATCCAAAAATATACCCGTTTCCAGTTCTTTACGTTCTTCACTATTTTTTTCTTTTGACTGAGAGTGAAGTAAAAATAGAAGGAAATTTATGATTACAAAATCTCATTGTTTAGTTTTATATTTTTAACCAAAACTGGTCTTTTCATTCATTTCCCTTTTTAAAAGTAGTGGATTATATGTAGATATCATTTTGACATTCGATTTGCTTGAATTGAATAATCACATTTCAGAAACCCTTTCCCTTCGGAGGAGAAAGGATATTGCATTAATAAAAATAAGCCAATCTTCCAAATAGAGAAATCTAGTTGTCTTAAAAACAGTTGTTTTTATTTTAAAAAATTGGACACTTTCTGGCTCGAGGCTTTCATATATTCTTTTTTCTAGTCTTTTATTCTCTTAATATAAAGCCCAAACGAAATCTTTATTACTTTATAAACATAAAAATGGATATGAATGTCAACTTTAGAGTATTTTGTGTTCTCGTAAAATTGCAACACAAAGAGCGAAGTAAAAAGATAATTTACTTAAGCTTTATTTCCTCAAGCGTATTTCAATCAGTCGAAAGAAAAAGGATTTTAAGGCAATCTAGTCTTTCCTTTTTGTTCCGTTTTTTCTTCAGTTGGGACAAAGTTTTTCACATATGTTTTCTAAAATGCTTTATTCCAATTTTGTTTACGCTCTGGAAACATTTTACAAAATATTTTGCTTTTTATTCTGGAGATCCTTGCCATGTCAAAGGACAGGACGAGTTTTGATAATTTCCATCAGCTATTTGATTGATAAATCTTACTTTCCAGATCTTTTCAAGTTAAATAGTGTTTATAGGGACGTTCAAACTAGCTCAAAGAAGAAGCAAACTGATATTTTCTAAATGTCGCCAAAAAAGGAAAATCCAAAAGAAAAATCTATTTGAATGAACCTTGGCGGTGTGATTTTCAACTTCTACACTCAAGAAACTTTTGGGCGATCGATCGCTTCTTTCTAAAACGAAATTTTTGTCAAAGTTCACAATTAGAAAAAGATCTATTTATTTCTGAACATTAAAAAGTTTTTTTGCATTCAAAGCGTAAGAACTTGACTCGATTCTCAATTTTTAAAATAGTAATGATTAAAACGAAACGTAGCCACTGGAAGCGGTAAACTTCAATTTTTAAATATATTTTACGACTGAAAACGGAAAATAGAAGCACTTTAGATTTTACTCATCGAGTGGAGATTCATACTTCGGAATTGCTTTCTTGTCAACCCAGTAAGTTTCATTTCTTTCAGTGTCGCTACTCTATTTTTGAAAATATGAAGAGTTTTGATTGTAGGTGGATTTTGCTGCTTGTACTTCTTTATCAATCAATAGGATTATTGACAAATAAATGATATTCCAGGTTGAACGAGCAGTTCTAATCTTGTCGTCATTTTTCGGCCAAAACTATTTGGTATGTATGCAAGAATGAGATGCTGGATCAAGTTTATTTTGAAAGTCACGTTTACTTTAGAAGTCTTGTCCTCATCATGGCTTTTGCTTTACCTATCTTTTTTCTATTTTTTTTCTTTTCTGCAACGTTTGCGTTTAAATGGACATTCAGGAGTGGTCATCTTGACAAGGAAAATGTCAACACCATAGTACAATACATGATCCGATACTATCGGCATCTGGAAAACAGACCTTCCTATAAATTATTCAACCTTCATAAAACAATATTTTATCTGAATGAAACCCAAGCCCGCTATCGTTATTGATGAGGGCAAATGTATTTTAAAAATTGCAAATCTTTTTTGAAATTTCCCTTTTTAAATCTACCAGAGCAGAATTTTGTTAGCATATGATGAGTAGAAATAAAAAAACAACAGTTGAAGATGAGTTCAACCTTTTTTCAAGAAGTTGGTCAAAGCCTTCTTTGCTAAACTTTTTGTACATCTTCAGACTCCATTCTGTGACTGTGCTTTGTTGTTTGATTGTGGAATACCTGCCAGGCTGCTGTCCAGTTTTAGACCATCGTATTGATGCACCGATTGCATCAATACGATGATGCAATCGGTGTCGACTTGGCTATTTTCCTTCTTAAATCCAATTTTTGTTTAAAAATTTGTTTTTGAGTGTGTCCAACCACTTCTTTAATTAGATAAAGTAAAAGAAAATTTATTACCTTGGAAATGTTAATTAAACATTTCTAAATTTATTTTGGTTAACGTTTTGACTATGCATGAAAATATTTGTTAGAATTGGAGGATATTTTAAGGGTACAAAATGACATCTGGAAGATGATTAGATTTTCCGAACAAAAGTTCTAGCGTGCTAGGATTCAATACCTGTTCTGCTTAGGATAGACGGATTACAAAATGAATGAAAATAACTTGAAAAAGTCATTGGTTGACAAAAATATTCTTAAGAAGCTCATTAGATAAATATTTTAAAGGGTTGATAATGACATGGGATTTAAATTTTTGTTTGAAAACTGAAATTGGAATCGAATTTACTTCAAAGGGTAATCAGCTTACATTTTCACAAATAACGAGCCCGCAAACATTCACACATACAAATAAACGTAACCGGATATTTTTAATCTGATCATATGTAATGTTATAAACCGTCAAATTTTATTATTGCTGCTTTACATCTTCAACCAAAAAAGTTTGCCATCCATTTTGATATAATTTGAAAGCATGAAAAGACACCTTTATCGTTTTCCTAAGGCATTTTTTCTCCCCTTCTTTTCTCTTTGAGGTTTTCTAACTTTAACAAAGTCATTTTCTAGATAGAAATATGATGCTCCAAAAGTGTCAGGAGTCCTTTTTTCCATTTTCATGAAGAGTTATGGAAAAATGTGGAAAGGATGAGTGATGCTCCCGTTATTTCTCTATATTCTTTCCTTCTTTATCTTACATTGCTCTCTTCATTTTTATATTTTTTGTTGTCTTCTTTATACCTTTTAACACTGGAAAACAAAAACGAAAGTAAAATTGCTATAATTTATTTCTACTTGAAGCACTGTTGGGCTTTTGTGTTTTTTGATGTGATCCACTTTATTTTGAGTACAAAAGGGAAAATAGGAAAGGACGAGTATGGTGATGGTGATGATGCAAAAACGTCAACGTTTCCCCACCAAAGGTTTCAAGAAGGTGCATAGAGAACGTAAAATATTTTGGAGAAAATTGTGAGTGCTGTAGTTTATTAAAATGTCACGATCCATGTAATTTTTTGTCGATTTGATGAGATGAGATGTTCTTTGACTGGAGATGACGGTGGAGAATATGATCAAATTATACGCTGCCTATTCTAATAAAAATATACACTTCTCATATGAATTTGTATGATGAGAAGAAGAAAAGAGAAAATATTATATATCTGCTTCATCTTCCATCCTTAGCGTGCCTGTTTTACATTTTATATCTTTACTCCGTTTATAGTCAGGGCTGTGATAGGAAGGAATAGCAAACAGCAAAGTCGCTGCATCGGGGAGGCTAAAAATAACGTGAAAAGGAAGTGGAAAGTAGTAAAACGATAAAAATGCTTGTGGACCCCAACTGACTACTTTTCCTCAACTTGTCACTATTATCATGGCAGGAAAAATGATAATGCTGGCATCTCCTTATCTGAATGAACTTCTTCACTCTTTTGTAGTTTGCTTTTCCATTGAAATAAGTAAAATTTTGTAGAACGATGATTGTGAATGACGTGACATAAGCACTATGTCATATTTTATAGTTCTTTCTCAAGAGAAAGGTTTACAAAAGTAAAAGCGAGAATAAAAATTTTAAAGGCTTTGTACAGAAACAATTTCACTGAACAGAAACTCTAACATCAGAATCTGCTTCCTTTCCTTGTTTACAAATACATTAGCTCACTTTGCACATATTTACTGCTCATTTCACAGACAAAAATTCTTCGGGAATGAGCAATGAATGAGAATAATATTCCGCACATTAGTGAATATTACTCATTTTGCGTCATTATCAGCAGAGAAATGCAGAACAAAAATTGAGAAAGGACAATAGTTTTATTCGTGGAAGTCCTTGAAAAGAAGTGAGCTGAAGTCATGCGTAAAAATAAAATGCTGGAACATAAAAAAGAGATATTTCCCCCTTCATATTTTCACTTTTATTTTCTTGAATATGAGTTGGACTAACAAAATAGCTGAAATGAAGAGAATTCAAATGGGAATAGGAGCATTTTTGTACAAAAATGGAAAAGAAGGAGCAATATTGATCGCGGTAAAAGACTTGTGAAAAGAAAAAGCTGAACGCGAAAGAAAGGGCTTTGCAGTAGGCAATTAATTATAGTATAGTATAGTATAGTAGAGTATAGCTTTATTGATCATTTCTTCAAAATTACGATCATACAAATTATAATTTACATAGTCAAACATTTTTATCGTCTACAAT
>JAANSO010004338.1:0-10218 GCA_036507315.1 Lepidocyrtus fimetarius | reverse complement strand
CAGTTGATCAGATTCTCAAATAATAACCTCTCTATTTTATACGCAGTAGCGAAATACAATATTTAGTCAAACGTACAGTTTTGTAACGATTTATTTTCCATTTGTTGCGTGGGATTGTTTCATGTAACGCTTTTACTTGGTTGGTGGTGGCGGTGTGGGTGCAAAATAATATTTAACTTTTGGAAATATTACTTTATCCTTGACACTCATCAATTACAGCAGTACTGCATACTATTTCATACAGAATTTTCAAGAATTTTTAGTTAGCAAACGTTGTGAAAATAACGATTAGATGAAAATGACTTCTTTTTGTTCTTGAGCTCTTGGGTCGTGATGTAAAATCTTTACGGAATGCCGGTGTGGTTGGAATGAATTTCAAAAGGTTGTATTGGTTGTGTGTCTGTAGTCAGTGTGTGATGATGTTGAGTTAATGTTTGGCTTTTGATACCCCATGCGGTGCGAGACTGGCTTCAACCTCCATCTGCCCCATAAGCAACCTTGCTTGTACAAGTTGTTGTACGGATCTCAATTGTCAAATTTAAATTTATTATTATTGCAATATGTAAAGGAAAACACTTCTTGAGTTCCTCACCTTTTCTCACTTGCACACTTTTCCACTTTACCAAAGCTCCACCATCTTTAGAGAAGATTACTAGAGAATAAACTTCAACAATCGAATTCTCTTCTTTCTTCCTCTCTTCTGTATCGGAAGGGATAAAAAAGTATTTCTACCTGGCATTTTTACATTTGTGAACGAGTCCAATGATTGTCGTGAGTCGGCATTTTATTTTAAGCTTCGGTTCGGTACATGATGCACATAACAAACAATCTGTATATTTATCTGATCTAAAAGTTTACCATTTCCTTGTCTTTTGTATCTCTTAAGGCAGAATCCAATGAATGATATGACTATATGATTCTACTTGCAAGCCATGGCTGATGTTGTAAAAAGAGATTGAGATTGCATTGAATTGTTGCAAGTTAATTAGTGTTGAGTCACTTTTCCTTTGTGTTTACGAATAAAACATTCAAACTCAAATCGACCATACTGAAATATGCTAAACAATACAATTAATTTAATTTCTATCGACCAGTACGGAAAGAAATAAACTTCCAAATTGAATACGACGACATATGGACATCTCATGGTGGTTTAAGAGTGCTGGTGGCAGGTATATTGTGTGGTGGGAGGAAAAGTATTAAAACAATGGCGTATTATTAAATTTAATAGCAAAACATGAAATTACGACTTATTATTCTTTTAAATTGTATGTTTGCAGTAACAAAGCCATGTTTTGTTTAGAACTGCCTTAGGACATGTATTGTAACATGATTTAGTAATGAAATATGCTTGCTTGCAACACAAAATTTACTTTTTCTCCGGCAAAATGTAATAAAAAATATTGTGAAAAGCTGGATTGAAAGGATTGCATGATGGATTTCGCAAAAAAGTTATGTTTATTGTGAAATGGATAAAAATACATACCATCCTTCAAAGCATGGTAATAACTTTTCTTTTCCAAGTTTGGATCTATGAACCAGATACATAACTTTACATAAATATAGCCAATCGTATTATTTACTTTAACCCTTTTCCACCGATTTGAGCACTTCGTTAAAAAACAAACTTGCGTAAGAACCAATACGACAAAAATTATCATAACAAAAATAGAAACGGTTTGAAATAACAAACCGGATCAATACTTTGTCAAACTACGTAAGCATCCATATCAAATAACGGGATTGTGAGATTGTCAATTAAGGAATCTTTTTATATCACAAAATAAAAAATTTGAAATTGATTTTCTTTAGGTCTATATTTCTACACATTATGTTAAATATTTTGGTATTTATTTAACGAAGTAGCTTGACATTAAAAAATAAATATTCGTGATATGGGCCCACCATTCCAATCATTATTATTATTAATGTCCACCCGCAACATTTCCTACCTTCAATTCCAAAATGGAAACACGCACGCAGGCATAATTTACTAACTTTTGTAGTCTGACAGTCTGCCTGCATGTCTGTAGGAATGAGACAGGAGATAAAGTGCCTTGAGGGAAACCCCAAGTCCTTAGATTTTTTATGCATGCATTTTACAAATTTGTCGTTGTCGCTGCTTCTTTAATTTGTTGGGTAAGCAGCAACAGCGCCAGCACCGTTCTGGTCTGTCTATATTTAAGCACAACAATAACCAGTGTCATTGTGTCAAGTAGAAGCCCTGCTGGTCGATGCCACATGCTGACAAACTCATCTCTTACTTTGCCGAATCCATATTCACATTTCTTCAAATAGAAGAGACATGAAAACGAAGCACTACAAAAGATCAACGATCAAAAACTAACAAAATACTACATACCTTTACATCAAAAGAGAAACTATTTCAACTGAAATGTAGAAAATGGTTTTTGATGTAGCTCGTTTTATTTTCATGTTCTTCTCGTGTTCTCCTCATGTGATGTCCATTATATTCTTCCACGCAAGAAAATTTAGAGTCAAGAACTAAAATAACATGATCTACAAAAAGGGACTCGTTTTTCTGAAATCTCTTTTTTGAGTGAATGCGAATGATACGCAAGATGATAGCGAAAAGCTTTTATATTGTCGTAGGAATTGTGAGTACCAGCAGAACTAAAAATTCTGAATAAAACCTTTATAATAAAAAATTCTCCTGTTTGAATAAATGTGCACGCACACACATGCTAAACTTAACATTCGTGCAGAGAGAGTGAAGGAACTGGAAAGAGAACGGTAAAAACATTATCCACTCCAATTCTTGCACTTTTATAAGAATATCATTCTGTATAGTTGAAGGATACAAAACACGACGCACACTTCTATCATGTCTGAGCTCTTAGAAAGATCAAAAGAAGGAAAGGACGACGCAAGACTTACTTTTCTTGAGAGTCAGTATCATCATCATTGCAACGCCATCAGATCATGAAAAAGAAGAAAAAGAAGGAGAAAAACATAATATTTTGTTGAGTGAGATGAACATGAACAAGAAGTTGATGGGAGTTGATGACGAAGAGATGAGCTTTCTTTTTCTTATTTGAAACATTTACGTGTGTGGTGAATTCACTTGTAGAAAAGAGAATGGAAAGAAGTTAGGTGAAGATTTATCCAACGAAATCGGTATAAAGAAAATTTCTTAAGAAAATCTAGTAGAATAACATCTAGAATAGAAAAAATGAACGTAATACTAATGTCTGTAACTCCCGTACATACTTACACCACACTTTTTGATGAAACCAGCATTACTTTTTTGCTACATTATGCAAAGTGTGAAAGAGCATTTCCTTAACTGGAAGGATTAGGATTACTGATGAAGAAGATAGCGTTTGACGAGTTGTGTAAGATTTGAGTTGTGAAATGGAGTGGCAGACTGGTGCAAATGTAAAGGAAAATGATGATGAGTTCTTGCAGTCACATTACCAAAAAAGCTGTTTGGAAATAATATAGCAATTCATTGAATGTCACGTTGAATTTCCAGCCCGCCTGTTGTTTTGACCCCACTATGATCACCTGCATGAATTCTTATTACTACAGAAAAGTTTTCAGTTTTTGGCAAAAAATAAAATATAGTGAAGAATTATCAGCAAATGAGCAGGTTAGCGACTTAGGCCCTTATGTAAAATGTGTACGAGTCAATAGGCTGTGTCAAAAATATTTGTAAATTCTAACACTACCTACACTACACCACCTTTCCCCTCTTTGATATGAGTTCTTGCAGTCACATTACCAAAAAAGCTGTTTGGAAATAATATAGCAATTCATTGAATGTCACGTTGAATTTCCAGCCCGCCTGTTGTTTTGACCCCACTACTGCGTTAATGATCACCTGCATGATTTCTTATTACTAAAGAAAAGTTTTCAGTTTTTGGCAAAAAAATAAAATATAGTGAAGAATTATCAGCGAATGAACAGGTTAGCGACTTAGGCTCTTATGTAAAATGTGTACGAGTCAATAGGCTGTGTCAAAAATATTTGTAAATTCTAACACTACCTACACTACACCACCTTTCCCCTCTTTGAAACTGACAACATCAGAGGGAATTCATTTTACAGCACTTCTCCATGAAGACGAAATGACACTTCAACTACTTTAAATTCTGGATCAATAGTATTCCTGTATTTTGTATGACAGACAAGTATCTTGGAGTACCTGGCTTCCTGGCAAATTGAGTTTGATTTTCTGATAAAAACTTCCTACCTAAAAACTTTTATTTTAGCAGAATAGTAATCATTTTAAAATTGCTTTCATCCTTAGAAGGAACCGTCAACACTCCAGCATCAGTAATAAAGTCAAAATTGAAATTTGAAAATGTGCGAGTGAGTTGTAGTCAATTCAAACTTGGGTAAATTGTACTTAAGTGTCGAGATGGGTTCGAAAGAAAGAATAATTAATTTGATTGTACTAGTTCAGTTCTATCTACAAACAAAAACAGAGAGGAAGCATCTTTTCGTAAAAGCGGAGATCAAATCTAATCAGAACGTATAAAAAGTACGTGAATGAAAGGGCATAATGTGCATAATAAGTATTCTATATTCTCGAAAAAGAAAATTTAGTAGAGGAAAGGGAAACAAAACGGAGAGGAGTCTTCCATGTCACATTATCATAAAAAGGGGAAAGCGATTCTTTGTATATTTTAAGCCATACTGAAGAAGAATAGGGAAAATAATGGAAGTAATGATAACGTGATCGTCGCCTCCTGCTCTCAACTCATAAATCAAAACAAGATAGAGAAAGCAAAAAACAAGAGCGAGTCTTCCTTTAAAATAATTCCCTTTTCTATGCTTAATGGTTTGGGAAAAGAAACCGCAACACAAAATAGCAAAACTGATATATAAATTGGGCGTATATAAGTAAGTATATATATGCGGAAGAGAGATGATTATTATAACTATGAAATGGATATGTATTTAACTTTAAAGAACTGCGCGGTGGTGACTTTGCTCTATCCTATTCCCAAAGACAGCTTCATTTTTCTCCTCCAAGCTAAAAACTCTGTTTTAAAAGGATTCACACTGTGAAATTATCTTTCCACTTTTTTCTTCCTATGCCGATTATAATCATTCATTCACATAATTTCCTCATTTAATAGAGTTTTATATCCTTCCTCCTCCTCCTTACACTACAGTACCCTCATCATTTCCTTATTATTATTTTAATTTTATCTTATCACATTTTCCCCATCTTTCCAGTTAATGCGGTGGGGTAGCTTCTTTTAAACAAACTGTTTCTTATTTATAAGATTTTAAACAAGTTTCTGGGAAGTTGAGATTTGGGAATGAGATGAAACCTTTGAAAACTTGTAATTTCCTGCAGATTCAACTTTGAAATGGAATCTCATAAGAAAATGCATAATTATATTTCTTCATTAACTGATTCCTTTTAATCAACAAACTTTACCTTTTCACGTAATTATTAAAATGCAAAATTTGAAATGATAGGTACTCTGGGCAGATACCTAGAACCAGCAGATTTAAACAAACTCAGCTACCCGGAACCACTCCAAATCTCAATTTACTTTTGATTATGATCAATTTTAAAGTGTGAAAACATTTTCGGTACTTTCTCCATTTCTTACGCAAATGACATGAGAAAACAATGCAATATATGCTCGCAAGTTTTCGTTTCCAAGAAAGCCTATAGATAAAAGTGGCAATGACAATGGCTATTATTATCTTGCTCATTCCGCTACTGTACTTCTACTCAACGGCTCAACAGGAAAGTAGAGACCATTGTTGTTGCTGCTACTGCGTATGAACAAATTCTGGAAAAACTTCCGAGCTTGGAACGCTTGAAAGTGCTTTCTATTATTATTGCAGAACAAGTGCTCTGGAAAAGGTCGAGAAGAAGGTTGAATAGACCAAATCAGACGAACAGCAAAGATATTATAATGAATGAATAATACAGCTGGATCAGTTAGCATAGGATGTTATGCCCATTATCATACCCTTGATAGGATACTTTGCACAAGGAGGAAGATATATAATATGAGAAAATGGAAGATAATAGCATCATTTCAAGGATCAGTCCGCTCTCTTGCAGCTTCCTCGGTTCATTCCTTTTTTAAAAAGGTTTTAGAAAAGACTATTCAAAAGAAAAATTGCACCAGAAAAGGAATGAAAGAAGAAGTGGAAAGAAATGCAAATTTTTTACAGTTCATGAAGAGGAAGACAATATCTATCTGGAAAGAGAAGGGAAGTGGCATGACACGGTTGCTATTTTTATTCTGTAGATTATGACCCTCTTGGGATTCCCATTTCTCTTCCTTTTCCTCTTAACATTATTTTCAGTAGAACTTTGCTTGGAGATTGGGAAATGGGGAAAAGAATACGATAAGACTGCTATTCCTGTTTTTAAATACAAATCAAGATAAAAAATACAAAATCTCTGAGACCAGTCTCAACCTCGGTCTCCAATAGAAGACTCCCGTTTAGCGGAGCAGTATGCATTACATAATTCCTATATTTCTCTGTCTTTTCCTCGTCGTTTTCTTGAGTACAACGATTAAAAAGAGCTTCACATTTGCATTATAAAGTAAATGGTGGATGTGTGCCCATTATAGCCATTATGAATTAACTAAATTGAGGAGCAAATGGGTTCAAGCTTGCATAATATATTTTGACAGTGTCAGTTTTAGAAGAGATGCATCGTTTTAGTGGAAGTGCGAGCTTATTCCCTCGTCACACATTACGTCTATTTAGCAAAGCATTCCCATCCAATTCACTTTCAAATGAATCTTTGTTGACATAACATTACAGCAAAATTAGGGCCACTCGCTTTTAAAAGAACTGTTCGAAACAAGAAATTATTCTATAAATTAAGCGCTTTCCTTTAGTTCTTTTATAATTTACCGCAGTTGTTGTTGTATTTTAAATTAATTGAACCTCTTACTGTATTAGCACATACGAATACGTTTATTGAATTAGCATTGCGAATTCATAAAGAAATTTTTCAATTATAATAAATTTGAATTACTCAAGTTTGAAAAGTTTATTTATCTATTAAAATAAGCAAAAATATTGAACGAATGAAGCAAGAAATAACAAACTCGGCAGGCGGTTCGAATTAAACCTTTCAAGGAAATGTATTTTCAAAGATGCGCATGGGACGCAGTTAAATTGAACTTATGCAATCTGTCAAAACCAAATGTTTTCGTTTAAGCAAAGTAATAAAACTTTGGGGGCAACGCTTTAATTGTTTAATCTCCTGCTGAATTGCAAGACTATTTTTTTCACTAGCATTTAAAGCGCTCACTACAATAATTTCTTAAAATAATGCATTGGTTGAAATGTCAGGCTTGTATTTAAAACTTGATTTACAAAATTGTTACTGAAGAAGAACTTAAATTACTTAGCTTGCGCTGCATTAGCACGGGTTATCTCATTATCTCAGTAACTGTAATAATAATTACTTTAGCACAGTTTAAATTGCCTACTTCATTGTTGTCTTATGCCGTATCTGATCAACTTTCATCTCCAACTGTTCATCACCCACTCCCATTTTTCGAGAAATGAACACATTACAGAACTAACATACCTTTAATAGGCTAATCAAGTCAAAACACTTAAGCAGCATTGGGATATAAATGTCGCGTAAAAAGAGACCGATAACAAGAAACAAGTTTCCATAAATTGTTTTAACAAAACTTGTAAATGGACTACCAGTTCGTTCACTTTAAAGGACCCCCAGTAAAACAATGCAAAATCCAATCTAAAGAATAAGTCTGCCGTGTACTATTGGTCTTACTTTTGGTAATGCAAAGATGAATGTAAGATGAGCTTGCTTGCGCTTTGGTTTTTCTTTACGATTATCTTGTACTTCTTCCAACCAATATTTTACGACTCTTTGTTTTATTCTGAAGATAACAACCATAGTAAAGTAATTTGCAATAAAACTCGTGGATATTCATCCATACCAATGCAAATTCATCCCGCAGTACCCCAAACCCACTGCAAACTTGATTATTACTTGTTTTACAAAAAGAAATCATAACAGAACCACAACCAACAATATACGATGAAAATATTATAACTTATCTAATATGATAAGTGATTTTTCTTTGCAACTAGATTACGAGGGGAAAATCTGCTGAGCTAACATAATAAGCAAGGCAGTAAATCTTAACCGTGTCATGAGTTTTTAGGAATGGAGACAGCTCTTAGATAACTCCAAAGAATTCCCTTTCACTATTTTATTTTTCTGTTTTACTCGCAATGATAAGCCTTTTGCTTGTAGTTGCAACCCAACTCTCAAGTTTGTAACTCACATCAGCAAGACTTATTTTTATGTATCGAGATTGAGAATTTTATAGGCAATGAAAAACACTTGCTTTGTTACTGACAGGGAATAAAGAGAAGGTGGATTGTTAAAAGTTTTAAAGGTACACTACGCCAAAATTGGTTTCAAGCAACAGCATCACGTTAAATATCTCCCAGTATTTTTCTAGAGAAAGCTGTTGCAAAAGGATTTACTTGAGTTTTTGTAGCTATTTCGGGCTCCATGTAACGATCTCATTGTACATTTTTTGCTTTATTATTTTCCCCATATTTTTGATTTGTGACGAAAACTCGTGATAGCTCGTAAACTCGTAACTCTAAAATATTACTTGAATTTTGGCAAACTAACGAATCTGTAGCAAGATTCAATACTACTTAGGGATAATAATAAAGAACATAAATATTTTCCCAGAGATTTTCCCAGCGTGTGTGGTATGTGCACATCTTGAACCATTGTCCATCTAAATTATACTTTTGGCGGCTCTCAGAATGTTCCCTTCATTCAAATACTGCTCGTATAGGACAAGAAGAAAACAAGTGACATAAACGTTCTTCTCACGAATCTGTAAAACAATAAATTGCAACAATAAACTCGTAACAATTCCTTCCATTGCATTACACGTTCTTATTTCAAAGTTTTTCTATTTATGTAAGTATGCTCATATTGAACACTACTTAAGTTTAATGGCATTAGCAGCAGCAAAGGAGATGGACAAGCGTGTGTAAAGGGTTGAATGTGCAAATCGCAATAACAAGAAATGGGCTAGTTTCCCATTCTTGTAGTATCAAAACCCATCAACGAGGAAATAAGCGAGGAGGAAACACCAATTGGGAAATGAGCAAACATTGAAAACTTCTTCGTAAATAAAGAAAAACAAACGACGGGAGAAAGAATAAGAAAAGAATGTCTGTGAGAAAAGAAAAACAAGGACAGTTTGTTGCCAATTTCCCTTCAATGCTCCTCACAGTCCACCCACTTTCTTGTCGCGTCCATCTCCACTGTTCCATTTCATTTTCTTTGTGTTTTGCAGACAGTTTCCTTTTATTTTCCTCCTGACTTCTTCTAATACTAATCTGATCGCAATATGGTGACTGTCACTCGGTATAAATAGTATGAATGTACAAGAATACATAATGGAAAGCGAGCAAAACCTGGGGAAAATCTGCAACACTGTAAAACAAAGTTGGAAATAGAACTTTCTCCCGTTTTCACACACACTTGCGCTCATGAATGAACAAAATTGATGATGACGGTAATTTTTAATGTTGGGTCATCATCATCATCTCTACTTTGAGAATCTTTGCATTTTAAGTAAATTGTCTCTTTGTAAGGGAAATCTCGCCAAATTTTAGACTGTCCACATTTGGTTTCCTTCTCTCCGGTCATCAGCATAATGCTCCAGACTTTTTCCATTTCATTAAAACATATGCTTTTGGCAACGGAGAAAGTTTCGTCAAAAGCGATTTACAAAGAAAATCTTCCTTTCACTACCGCAACTTTGCTTGAGTCATTGGCAAGTAGTAATCACTATTTTCACTGGTGACTGGGTTTGTGATCCCGCTACTTGCAAATTTGTTTAGGGAAAAAGGAAAAGTGCTAATGATGTAGGTTGGTCGCCAACTTCTTAAATAGTCTGTGATGAATTCGTTTAGAATCTAACTAGATTCAGCTGGCGAGCAAGGGAATAAATCAATTTTAAAACTATTTTTTCCCTATAAAAGCTGCTCTCCTTCCTGATGAGCTCTAAACAGATAAGTTATTACGCACACAGGCTCCAACTCAACCACTGCTTAAACACATCACTGCGTCCTTCAAGATCATCAGGAGCACAGTGGGGGGAAGTAAAGGCATACCATTATTCAGATTAAAAATTTCCTGGTTGAGGGGATTCTCTATTTTGTTCTTTTCGTTTTTGGAGGCTGAAC
>JAANSO010004337.1:0-10219 GCA_036507315.1 Lepidocyrtus fimetarius | reverse complement strand
CTCAATTCGCAGCAACATGTTACTACCTCCTTGAACAACTCAGTTGAGGTCAGCAGCCAAGGAAATGGTACCCTGTTGGATAACCATAATGAAGACGGATCTGCAGAAGATGCAAACCTCAAGCAAAATTCCAGTTCTAAAGAAAGTAGTATTAATATTTTTCAAAACTCTACTACGCTTTGTATTGATCTTAATGATGTATGGGATAGTGCACGTGAGAAGATTTCTGACTTTTTGTCAACCATTGCTAAATTCACAGCTTCATATTGGTTCAGTTAGTTAATGATAATTAGTGATAAAGTTATAAACAAAATAATTTTGATTGCTTTTACTTTATTTACATAATTTTTAAGAGATGACAGACGAAACAATATCATTTTTATAATGTGTAAGAATATTATATATTTTATGCTATAAATGCTATTGATTTTAAAATAAACGATTTATATACAAACATTGCCAAAAATTATTTTCTTTGAATTATTTTCTTGTTTTTTATGCTTGTAGTTAGACTATTAGTATCAAAGCTGAGAGCATGATTATGGACACGCTATTTAAGGTTTAATTATTTTTCTAATCAGTCACTTTACATTAATTTTGGATATCACGTGTACAAGAGAATGAAGAAAAATATATATCTGCCTGATAACATTTTCAAAAATAAGGGAGAAATTATATGTGTTGTGCATTTCATAGAAAATTCCAGCTTGTTTTTGGGAGAATAGACATGTTTTAGGCTAAAGATCCCATGGGGTCCCAGGCCGGAAGAACGATTGGAGGCTGATCAAATAGTTCCAAGACTTCTGCTGAAACATATTTCTTGTCAACGACAACCTCAAACACGAATTCTTTAAACCAATCAGTGGTCATTAGTAAATAGCCTTTTTCTCCGCGGTCATCGCCCCAACTGTTTTCTACCCTCCACTTTGTGGGAACTTCGTTTTCCTAAATAATATACGAAAAAAATAGTTGATTTATGCAAACATTTTTCAGTAAAGTTAATACTTGACTTACATCAACATTAACAGCAGTGAACAGCATGGCATGGGTCATCTTGGAATCGCCGTAAATCATTCGGTCACCTTTATTGAGAACTTTGGCAACGTCGACTCCAAACACGGAATTATAATCATGTCTGGATAAAGTAAAATTTTGAAGAATTAAACTAAATCAGTTAACATAATTGATTAATTTTTGGTTTTCACTTACACTGACAAGTCTTCCAAACCCTGTTTAGCTGCAAATCTCTTGGCCACTTCGCATCCAAACCAAACAGGTTCTCCATTGGAGAGAGAGTCTACAACGGCCTTCATGACAAGCTCAATCGGTTGGTTATTGTATATGGTCATTCTTCCCCCAACAGTATTTCCAAGAAGGTCCACAGTGTACACTTTCCCATAAGAATTTGTTTCCCGTGGGTCATTTACAAGACACACTTTGTTTTCAATATCAAAAACGGGCTTTACATATTCTTCGTAGAACTTGAGTGGACTGATGGGGCCTTACTTTGTGGTATGTTTTGTTTTTATCGTAATATTCCCAGGTAAACTCGTCTTTTGGAATTCCAAGACAAATTGCAATGATCCTATGCAAGTGAGTCATTTGCTTGCTAATAAGGCTTTTGACTTGCTCCGTGTCGGGATTCTTGCTCAGACAATCACGAATCTCTTTTGAATACTCCCTCAGCTTACTTTTTAGAATTGCATTTACTCTCATACTTGATTCAGAGGAATATGACTCTGGAAAGTTTTTCTTTGGCATCATTCCATACTTTGTTACCAACTGAAGACAAACGTTATAAAAATAGTTAGCGGGGTACAATGAAGTAAAAACAATGATAGTTTACATCAATCTATAACAATTACATTAATTAACATGTCCCATTGGCCACCATCACTGATTGGATCGCTTAGAATGAATTGCCAAAGGCGTCCATCGACTTTCTCTCCTCGATTGAACAAATCAACCATACTGTGCAAAAAGTAATTGCACCGCTCAATCTATAATTTTCAAACAAACGAGTTCAAACGGATTGAATACAAATGCTAAACATGAAAACAGACTAATGTCGAACCTTATCGTAATAAAATAAGAAGGATTGACTGAACTCAAATTCGTCTTAAATGATATTTTTTAATAAACGGGATTCGCGCAGCGTTCAACATGGCAAAGATCCAACATCTACCGCTACTTTTTTGATGTGTCATCGGTTTTCCTTCTTGTTCCACCTAAAGAATAAATAATTTAATTTAAACTTGTTCCACACATATTTCACAAGATTGAATAACAATTTTTACCCGTTTATTGAAAACGTGGGATACATCTTCCAAAGTACTTCGATTTGTACATACATCCAAAGGGTCTACTTTTGTACAGGCATTTTGAGCAAGACGGTTTTTGTCATCAGCGTAAAAACCGTTGTTAAGCTGAGCTAACACTTCAGATGTAATTGGAGCTGCGAATTGAAATAGCATTTTTATAAAAACTGCAAAACAATAAAACTTTTAAATAGATATTTCAAATTCTTACAATTCATATCTGCTTGAGGAAGTGGAGATGGAGTAGAAATAGATGAAAACTGCTGGGCGGAAGTAATTTTCTGCGAATTGAAATAACATTTTTATAAAACAGCAAAATAATAAAACTTTTAAATAGATATTTCAACTTCTTACAATTCATATCTGCTTGAGGAAGTGGAGATGGAGTAGAAATAGATGAAAACTGCTGGGCGGAAGTAATTTGTTTTAAGTGCCACACTGACTTCTCGTTAATCCCTGGAACTTTATGAGTTGCAAATCGAATGGCTGAGGAAAATAAAATAACGCTTTAAATTACAAATAATTTATTATTAACGCTCTAAATTGAATATATAGCGGATGTACTAGAAATCGCGACTAAAATAAAACACCCTGGAGAAAAATACCTCTTCAGATTAGAACTGAAAGCCAGACGAAATGTAAGTTTTGGAAAAATTTTGACGATTCACAAAAGACCACTGTGAAATATTAACTATAAATCTAATTTTATTCACACCATCAAATATTTTACTGAAAATTGCATCCAAAAACTTATTTCTCGAACACTAGACGAAAAATAGGGTTTTGAGTAAAATACAAACTATCACCAAGTGACTGCAAGTTTTAATTATATGACTAAGCAAATCAAATAATCAATTCGGCCTAAATACCGGTAGATGCAAATAGAAATGTATCTTTTATATATTCTCATGGAGGATTATCCATATTTTATTTCACAGCAGAGGTCTCATGAAAAACCAACCCATGTCATAAGAATGTTCTTTCTAGTTGTAATCTCATATAAAATAGATCTTTGACTAACACAACCCAACAATTTTTTCTTTCACCCAATTTGGGATCTGTCTGCTGTATGCATTACTACTTACTATGTATTTTCTCCATATAGTCAAAACTATGAGAAACTTTAGAAGTTATAATATTGATTTACTTTGACAAATATAAACTTTTCCAGTCTTAATTTGATTTTAATTCTGTCTGCCGACTTTTCTAATTTGTTTATTTAACAGCTATATTAATTAAATATTTACCAGCAAATGGAATTCCGAAAACTTTGCACAGTTACAGCTTTTAATGCAATGTCATATTAAAGTGACTTGAGTTGATTACATACTAAGCTGAAGATTTTCTATTACAAAAACCTCTCCGTCTGTCAACCAACTTGCTCTTTTGCATTCAATTCCGAAAATCCATAAAAATCATCAGCAATACAGAGTGAAGCAATACGAGCAAATATCCGTTACTTCTATAGCCAAACAAACAAGTAGTACCGAAAAAACAACAATTTCTTTCATAACATCAAAAAGTTCACAACAACACAGTTTCATTTTTACTGTATTCATATCATCTATTCGTATTACGGTATAAGAAGGCAATTTTAGGTACATGAATGTAAGCATTGAGCAAGGGTAGTGATACGGTATAATCGCAATCCTATGAAATGACGTGAGTAATTGTACCGTTACATTTTTAGGAAAGTTTTTTCCTATTTCAGCCAAGCAAATATGTAAATCCGTTGTTCTATTCACTTTTTAATCAAAAGCATTTTTTGGTTCTGCTACAGCTTGGAGAAAATTTTACCCATAAGACACAATTTTACATAATACATACATACTAATGTTTCAAAATCATACGAAAAGTCAAATTTTAAGGTGTTTGGCATATAAAACGTTAATATTTAATTAGGTATGAAGTACAAAATTAACCTTGGCATTGCATTACTATCGCAATCCTATGAAATGACGTGAGTAATTGTACCGTTACATTTTTAGGAAAGTTTTTTCCTATTTCAGCCAAGCAAATATGTAAATCCGTTGTTCTATTCACTTTTTAATCAGAAGCATTTTTTGGTTCTGCTACAGCTTGGAGAAAATTTTACACATAAGACACAATTTTACGTTTCAAAATCATACGAAAAGTCAAATTTTAAGGTGTTTGGCATATAAAACGTTAATATTTAATTAGGTATGAAGTACAAAATTAACCTTGGCATTGCATTACCGGACTTTGCATTGACAATTACAAAATCACTTCCGTTTAGATTACCCTTGGTTAAACACCTTGTTTGAAAAGCGTACTCATGCACACCTCATAATGGCTATTATGAGATAATGAAAAATGCAAAACTAATATAAGAGTTTAAACAGTTTACCCTCCTTGATGACTTCAACTTTCATTGTTGACTTAATCATGCTCCTGGCGTTATTACTCGAGCATTTGTGAAGATTAATTTTGAACACTTTTGAATATGTAATCAATATTATTACTAGTAGCGCTTGCATACAAAACTGAAGTATACTGACTGACCCTGAATGATTTTTTTATTATAAATTGAAATATTAATTATAGCAAATGGACAATTGTACACACCTGGGGGTCTGAATGTGAATCAACATCAAAGGTTCAATGAAATTGATTATGAATGAAATGCAAAGTGGCCACTTCACAAATAGTACGTAAAATTATTTTTTTAAAACTACTTACGATTAGCACTGACCCTCACGGAGTAACAGCATTGAAACAAAGTAAGCAAAAAATTCTGCCGGAGAGGAAAGGACAATTTAACTTTTGGCAAAATTTTTTGTTTGCATCAATTGTTATCACCATCTATAAGAAAAGCTGTCATTTCACTGTCAATCGTATGCTTTTTGCTGATTGAACTTGAAAATTAAAATTTTAAAATGCAATTAATTATTCGATGAAGAAAGAAGTGTTTAAAGATTTGTCAATAAAAATGTTGAATGTACAAAAAAGGAAAACAATGATCCTTTGTCGAGTCGGAGAAGCCGAGGTGTCAATTTATGCAAGTTTGAATTTTGACTTAAATAAAAAATTAAATGATGACTTTAATGGGTTTTTTGTCGCTTTATGAACAGCAGGGAACCGTGGCGTCGTGGTAGGTCAGTTGAATGAATTGTGGTGTCCTACGTATTGTAAACTCATTCATTGGAACAAAAATAGTATTTCGAATTATGCAATAATGACAGTTTAATAACAATATTTTTATTTTTTCCTTTAGTTTATACATGGTTGGCATTGAGGTAAAAAATAATAAATAGTTTTTAAATTACATCTCCTCTTTGCGTGTTCTTTGACAATCAAACAATGCCGACTTCAAACAATAAAGTATACTAGCACTTACATTTTTTGATTTTCGTATGTACAATGTTCATAAATAAGTTAAACAATAATAATTTAATGTCAATTCAAATAAAAAAGTGTGAAAATTACAGCTATTTTATACAATAATGAAGCAATGAACAAATTAAGAATCCATCTTGAATTAATTCACTGATAGATCTAACATAATAGTGACAGGGTGTCATCAAGTTCTCAAAGATATGTCGTGCTTACCCAAATCATAATTTAGGTTTGTTTGAGATGATGTTTGGTGACACTTGTGTGGCTTATTTCAATACAGGATGATGAGTTGACTAATTGTTGAAACGGATGTTGTACACCCGACGCTGTGATAATTTGTAGCTACATTTCAAAGTTCAGAATTAACAATAATAATAAGCTTTACGTTTTGTCTTCAGCTCAAGGTCGAATATATGTAATTGGCTAAGTTAGCTCAGGATCCATTAGGACACAGAAGACAATTGGCAGCTCCTATTTCCAGTTATAATCAAAAGATAAGCATTATAAGCTTTAGAAATACAAAAACTAAATGAAATTAAAATATAATAAGGTACCAAATCGCCCTCCTCCATGATCTCTTGGAATACCCCTCACAGGTCCGTTAAATTTTGCAAATCTCCCATCACTTGTATCTAGCCAGAGTGGATAGCGACTTCCAGAGCTTTGTCTGTTAAAGTTATTATTATTTCCTCTCCCCCTGTTTCCTCCACCCCCACTCAAAATATTAGCCAAAGTTTCAAAAAATCCTCCTCTTTGAGCAGTCGCAAGGGCTGCGACAGTTAATAAGAATGCAATTGTAAACAACCTCATCTTTAAAATCAAATATAGAACGACAAATCTAACAACCAATTCCTAAACTTAAAAATATTCTACCGAACTTCAATTGGCAAATGTCTGCCTACCCTCCAAAACTGCTTCTCCAAACTCCAAATGAGAATTGTTACGATACATCCAAGTTTACTTTTACTTTTATACAGTTATTATCACTCTAACAGAACCCACATGGTTCATGAAGTCATCATTATCATTATCGAAGCACATTTTCATCCTAATTTTAAACCTAGGTATAAAGCCTACGACAATTGACAATCGTAATGACTGACATCTGCATGCAACTGATTTTAAAGGGCACCCTTTTCGCACATGTTATGAAAATTGGGAGGACACACGCGTTCTTTCATCTTCACTTTTGCACCACGTTACCATACAACGAAGTTTCAATAAGTCATAATAACACATACAGTGTCCTACTAAAGGTGCCAAGCAATTGATGTTTTACTAACATTATCATTATCCGCCACAGCATAATTCCAATTTTAACCGAGCCAATCCATTCTTTTGAAAAAGTTACGTCATCTACGCGTAGTAGAATGGAAAAGAAATGAATACTTTTTAGACAGTTCATATATAATCATCATGGTCAACTAACACACGAAAATCCCAGTTTTAAACTCAATCTGTATTCTATCATAAATAACAGTTTTTTCACAATAATACCAATATGATGAGATGAGGATGACATATTAGATGGACATCATATAGCGGCCAAACAAAGTTGAAAGTAAACATCCTTTTTAATGAATAAGAGACAATCAGTCATAGAGAGCTTCTTTGAAAAATAGTTGCGAAATTTCAGGTATATAAAAACCTAAAGTTTGTAGTTTTTTAATATGTCATTTTGACATGGCTCCTCGCTTTCAGTAAGAAAAACTTTGATTATAATTATGTAAGAACGCGTATGACTGAAATGACGTGAATGAACCTTATTCAATCGCAAATTTTAACCATATAATGTCACACACCTATTAAATTCAATTTATTAATCAGATTCTTTAGTAAACTATACCGATGACGATGAGCTCAATTGGTATTAAATATTTATGAACCAGATTACTAATTACTAAAGGTTTACAAATAACGACAAGCCTTAAACACTCAATTCTAAAATCAATGTTATTTCATTGGTTTTTAAATATGTAGATCATGAACGACCATTACTATGCTTAAGATTGTAACATTTAACTACTGAAAGTTAACTTCATTTACATTTAAGGACTGTTGTTTTCTTGTATTGAGAATTAGCAATTTATGACCACCTTGGAATAACCATTATTGTTCTGAAGATTATACCTACCCGGAGCAGGAGCAGGAACTTCATTAGTAAATCATGTTTAAATTGGTTTTAATTACGATGTCTTAGTTTGCCCCATTTGAAGCTATTTTTCTACATATGTACTCCGAAGAATTGCATAATAGCTCACATAAAAACCAAAGCGCTAAACAAGTGATTCAAGATCAATAATAGTGCCGCATATGACTTCACCAAAACATTTCACCTTGAAATCACGGATTTTTGGTTCATTGCTATTTGTAATTAGCAAAATTAGTTAAATAAGTTTATTTGTGGCCGTTACTGGTATTTCGTTATGTCAGATAGTCTATACAAAATTGCCAAAGGTGGCAAACTAAAATTGAAAGGAGAGAAAAAGTAAGGATTTAAATTTAAACTATTCAAAGAATTTTATGACTTTATAATAATTATTTTGACCTAGGTAGCACATACTTAAATATTCAATTAACTATGCTTGTTATTTTTACTAATTAGGGTTAAAAAGAAGAAGAGGAAGGTAGATGANACGGAAATCCAACGAGTTCCTCTTCCAAGAACAAAACGGAAGAGGGTGATACTCAGAAACATGGTAAATGTAAACAATTTTGATTGTTTGGGTGGGGACTTTTGTGTTAGTTCATGTGACTAATTAACAATTGGTTTTGCATAGGTGGATGGTGGTCAGCTTCAAAATTTGAAGAAATTGTTGGAGCAGTTGCCCTTGAATTTCGTCCACATACTTATATGAAATCATTGGATGATGGAAGCTTCACCCTTGGTGGACCACATGATGAGGGTGATGGTCCTAGTCCTGAAGAAATATTTACTGCGATTCGAATTAACGATGATAAAATAGCGATAAAGTCAGGCTATGGGAAGTATTTGGGAGCAGAGAAAGATGGAACTATTGTTGGCAGGACGGATGCAGTTGGAGCTCATGAACAATGGGAACCAGTCTTTGAAGTACATTAAAACATATTCCTCTATTTAAGTTATGTGTTTGGTAGTTTAATTAATTATATAATATTCATTTAATTTAATAGGATGGGAAAATGGCAATTCTTGCCCATAATGGATACTTTATGTCTGTCAGCCCTGATGACGACTCGATTGTTTTGAATTCAAGAAAAGCTGGAGATAATGAGATGGTTGTAATGAGATGTCAAACTGAACGTGTGACAAATGATGATGGAACCCCAGTTGAAGAACGGGGTAGCATACGGGAAATAGAAATAAATTATGTGTAAGTTCATAACATAACTAAAATTACAAGTAAAAATGAATGTCTGTGGTATATATTTGAATATTTTATTTTTTAATTTTACATAGCAAAAAATTCCAAAAGTTTCAAGACAAGAGGATGAGGTTAAATAAAGAAGATACTGAAGAAGTGAAACGGGCGAGGGAGGAAGGACGCATGCATGAAAGTTTATTGGACAGGAGAGCCAAAATGAAGGCGGACCGATATTGCAAATAAAAATGTATTTTTAACAATTTATTCTTTTATAATCTATAGTTTAGATTTGTTATAATATTTCTTCTGAAAAGTTTAGTTTTATAAGTTTTAGAAATAAAAATTTTAATTTTAGTTTGGACGATAACTATTTAATTGGTGTAATGCTGTAACGTCTATGCTCTGAGGCTTTTTTAAAATAATTGCAAGTTCAAAACATCAATAAAAATTAAAAACCCCATATCTCATACATTCATGCATTAATTAACTAAAGTTTACCTGGTCATTTAAGTTATACTGTGCTCTTTTTTAACAAAGATGACAATGAATTATTAGTGAACACACATTTGAAACAATGGTCAATATTAAATTAACTATAAAATGAAATACACACGCAAAACATGTCTTTCTCCGTAATTAACTCATTTATTGTGACATAATTGCGAATCTGCTTACTGGATTTCTGGATAGCTTTTCCCCTTCCTGACATGTAAAACATTTCATTAGCAAATTTTAGACCAATTCTGAAGCTCAGTTTTACTTTTTCTCTACAAGTTGTTCGTTCAGAGATGGAATTTTTTAAAATTAACGAAATCTTCATATCATTGGGATTGTTAGTCAGTGCATATTTTCTGTTAAGAAGAAATCCTCGATTGAAACACTATCTTAGGAAATTGGGAGGACCGCCATCTATTCCTGTTTTAGGATGTACCCTTACATTTCTCCGTCCTCATTGTGGTACTTTTTTAATAGATTGTAAATAATAATTCAGCCTAAACTATCTAAATTAATTTAATAGAGTATTTGGACATATTTGGCAATTTTATCAAACAATACGGATTGATCTTTGGATTCTGGATAGGAAATTTTATTCCATATGTCGTCGTTGGGGATGCCGACGTTATTGAAGTAAAAATAAAATTATAATTACTAAAATTCAGTCGAAGTAATGCATTACTGATTTTACTTACAGAAATTACT
>JAANSO010004336.1:0-10220 GCA_036507315.1 Lepidocyrtus fimetarius | reverse complement strand
AAGTAATAAAGTAAATGAGTATCAAAGTAGCTTTTCCATATGATCCTCCTTCAAATAACACTTCAAAAGTTCCAAATTCACTGAGAGAATCCAATTGACATTGTTTCACTTAAGCTGGAAAAGTTCCTGAGAAGGTTTGTTAAATCCGTGTCGTTTCTTTATTGGAAGATTTCACTTTGAAGTTTTCACTTTTGTTTACTCCACTGACATAAAAATAGTTACACAAGAATTCATCTTTGTTAAAAAAAGATGATCAGGCAGATAAAAATCCCAGCAACAGTTTACAAGAGGCACAAAAAAGCTTAAAGAGTTATTTTAAATATCATCATTGTTAGAAGAAAAAGTAAAAAAAATCATACGGATTTTTACACGGAAAGTAAACTTGGATATAAAAGTTGCATGTTTGTAATCTTATTTACGCAATCAGCTTTTCCAACATGCCACATTTCATTTTATGCTTGTGAATGCTACGAAATGACAATTTTTCTTAAACGTCGTTTAGTTGTTCAACAAATGGCTACTTATCTTAATCTGACTTGCCAGTTTCTTCTAAAGCTATTGCATGATTTCACATTTCAACATATTCCAAAAAATTTATTGCATTTTTGTTTAATTTTCATATTTAGTCTTGATGGATGAATCTTGAAAGAGTTAGGAAATGTCAATTCAGAAAGCAGTCTGGGTTTGAGGGTTTTTTAATTGCTTAAAAGAAAAATTACTTTTTGCCAGAAAACCGTCCTTTCTTCCAGCTTTACATTTAAGTCCCCAAAACATTTTTCAGGGTTCTATAAATCCCGTGTTTGGAGACATGCTAAGGAGATTTTTTGGAAACGTCGATAACTGTGACATTTATGCGAGTTCACGGCCATTTCGTTAACATTTAGATGTTTCTACGAAACAAGTGAAGCATCGGGTGCAGTTCTACATTTATAAGTATTGAGAGAACAAACGTCATTTGGATACTTACTTGTCTGATTGTTAAACCATTTAAGCACGCATTGCGTTAACTATCAAGTGATTTATGGAATAAGGACGCCGTTAAAAAAGGATTTTATTACAATGTTTAGCATTTTCAACTTATTCCATTTTATTAATTGGAATTTTGCATTAAAAGAAAATTGCTGGAGTAAGAAGCCAGTATGGCACTTGTCGCGAAATATTGCAGTTAAGAACGATAAATTCCTCACAGATTCATCTTAAATTCTCATCTATGCGTGTTCAGCAATGATAAAACCAATGAGCAACCGGAAATCTTTTTTCTATCGACAAAACAATGAATTTAATTTTATCATTTTGGAAGGAGCAGTTGAATATTTGCTGGAACATTGTCCTTTCCTATGTGTCTGCCTTAACCTTGCCTAAAAATTGCCTGTTAAAATAAAATTTATTGTAGCATTTTTGCTTATAATTTTGTGCTAGTCCATTTCTCCTACATCAAAAAATATTTTACATAACTACAAAATTAACCATTCTTGCTCGTACATTTTCAGTTAAGGATTGACTTGTTTAATCCTTATCAGCTCACAGGTAGACACACATAATTCTTCTGACGCTCCTATTTATTCGGCTTTGTTAATTCAAACCGTACTTAAAATAGCTTTTTGTTTGCATTGAAATGATTATAAGCTCAGGTTTGCTTCTGGTTTTGATGATATGATAATAAGTGCTGAAGTGCTGGAGAGTGGTAATGCCTACGGGTTTTGAGAAAATAAACAACCTCAAGCGCAGCTCAACAGCGCTAATATTTCCTACACCTTCTCTAATTATATTCGTCTCAGATAGTTCCAGCACGTAGACGAGCTGATTTGCATTCCCTTCAAAATTATGAAAAGGATAAAGGCAAACAAGCTTTCTTATCATTCCAGTTTCAATCTTACAAGGCTTGGCGATGCTGGTTTGAATGTTGCTTGTGTAAATTTGTTTGACTCTGACACGAACATTGAAAATTAGGAAGTGTTCACACGTAATTTTCGATAATGAAATTGTGGACGGCTCATCCTTCGATAGTTTCTATTCAAATTATGAAAGCAAGTTGTTTCTACAAAACGAGTTTACAAAACAATTTGAGCAACGTTTACAGTAAATGAAACTTGTGTTTATATTGAAACTGAATATAAAGCATTTGGATTTTAAAAGGATTTGAAATATTTTGTAAACGCTGGACTTTTTTGCGTTTTAAAAACAAGCCGACTACTGAACAAGCTGGGGATTTAGTTTTTATTAAATTTACAAACAATGTTGCTTTTTACATTAAAGCCGAATGATGTGGCAAAGAAAGTTGGTAACTTGATCCTTGCTCATATTTTTGTGCTGTTTGATCGGCTTTAACAGAAAACACACAATAGGATTTTTTTATTCTTTTAATGCCATAAAATCCTTTCAAATATCCAGTCCCATTCACACATTCTTAATAAAATTCAGTTCTGCTTGATCATGAAAAGCTTTAATATTTTTTTTACTTTGTACGGCCCACATTCGTTTTTCTAGTCTCCTCTACACATCGACAAGAAAATTAAATAATTATTAAATATAGAAAACAATTAGGTCAATTAAATTTGAAAGGGAGTTGCTCCAGTCACAGAATTTAAATTTTGAACATTTTTGATTCCAACTCATGAAACGTATATACGGCATATTTAAAATTTTTCATATGTCATA
Source organism: Lepidocyrtus fimetarius (assembly GCA_036507315.1). Lineage (NCBI taxonomy): Eukaryota > Metazoa > Arthropoda > Collembola > Entomobryomorpha > Entomobryidae > Lepidocyrtus > Lepidocyrtus fimetarius. The sequence goes on along the minus strand of JAANSO010004336.1, from coordinate 7,562 downwards.
AAAAAGCAACGGCGTTAATTTTAATAACATTTTGAACAATAGAGCTGTTTCATCCATCTAGTTAGCCCAGTAAACATTGTCCCCCTCAATTTTGGCCATCGCTAGTGAAAACTAAGTGAGCTGTTCCGGATATGAACTGGCAAGCAAAATGAAGATTTATTGCAGTTGTTGACATCTCATTCACAATAGCTTTTGTAGTATTGAGCGAGTCCGCCGTAAAATTATCATCGTCGTTTTCATTCTCATTATAAAAATGATGATGCTGGATTTAAGCAACGGTTTCATTAATGATTCTGTTTTGACTGGTTTGCCATAGCTTCTTTTGAAAATAATTTCTCACGATAAATTCCTTGTTTTTATCTCACTTTGTTTTTCAGGAGTGCTAATGGTTATATAACAAAAACAAAATTCCTAATCAGGTCTAGTCACGCTTGATTTCAGCCTCAGGTTCATGTTAAAACAGAATTCCTATTTGAAAAAAACAAAAATAATGGACTTTGTAAACTGTAAAATCGCACTTTGGTTCTTTATGTCTACGTTACAGTTTACAAATAAAAAGGCTCTTAGCACTTTTGTCTAAGGTTTGGACAATATGTTGGATGTTTTCATTTCCGTTTATTTCTAACAATACCATGAAGTTTTGAAAGAAAATAGAGAAAGCAAACACAGGTTTTTCTGGAAAGCTATATTTATTGGAGCTAGTTTGTGTTATTTTGCGATATGGGTTGATAAATATCTACAAAAGATGTAGAAATCGGCGAGAAATAACTGCGTTGGTCCAGCCAGCTTCAGCCAGTTGTGAAATTGTAGATAGGAATGGGGTTTTCTTCGTTTCTCGTGCCAAATTGGAAAGACTTGCTTTCCTGCTGTTATTATCTTGATATTTGTGAGTTATTAAGGGTTTTTCATTTCCTTAGAATCTACATTTAACAATGCTACATTTAAAGATAAAATTTTACATTCTACATTAAAACCATATTCTAGCGGTTCTCTGCATCAGAGATTGCTATCAGCAGCTTTAAATCAAAGTTAAATACATAAATTGCTAGAGAAATGGTAACTTCTGGAATAAAATGAAAATTGAGAATTTGGTTGAATACTTCCAACTCGTAAATTTTGAACCTAGTTTATTTTTATTCAGTTAATGGCAACATTACCCAATAAAACGTATTTTATAAATATTGATTTTTGAATAAAACTAAATGAAAACGAAAGGATTCCATTGAATGCTAAATCAACTAGTCATTATTCATTCACGCTTACTTTCAAAGTGCAAAAATCAAACAAAATAGTTAATTTTGTTTAACTGGTAATCTCTTTAACTCTTTTCTTATCAAATGAAATATTTAGCTTGATGGGTCTGTCCAACGTCGTTTAAAAATAAATTTCATTCCAACAGTATTGTTGTGTACTACTTCCTTTTAAAATACAAAAGAGAGAAGAGAAATGTCTGCATTTCAGATCGCACCATGCAAAAATGTAATCATTTTTATAAAAATGATTCGATTTTTGTAATGTTTCTTTTTAAAAGAATATTGATCCCAAATTGTTCCAATCATTGTGTTATCGTAACTGAACATGTAATCATGATATTGCCAGAGGTAAAGAATGAAAGTTTATAAGGAGCCTTAAATAAAAACTTGCAGTGTTATTTAAAATTGCTTGCAAAATGAGGTTTTTGGCTCAGGCATGAAATGCATCTTGTTTTAAGAGGAAAAGTTTGAAGAACTCTCAAAACTCTATTTTTTGCAGTATAATACCAGAATAAAATTTTCAGGTCGTTCCAATAAAATAGAGCTCTTCAAGTTATGAGAAAGGCTGTTTTGAGAGTTATGAAATTTTGTAGTCTATTTCCCTCATAAAATGCATTTTATTTATTCCACTTTTCCATCAGAGACCTATTTTTCAATTTTTATCACGCTACAGCTGGGTATCGCTTTCGCGAAGAAATTCTGCATCGTACGAGTTCCGGTTAAAGTAGATTGCAAAGTGGGTTGGAAATGGGATTTGAGACCTCAACCTGTCACCTACTTCAGATTCAGCGACGCATACAAAATTCCAAAAATGTGGTAAAATATGCGATACTTTCTCCAAATATAAAACAAAAGCAATTTCATCCTGAGCTCTAGTGTTTGCTAGAATGATTTTTAGAAACTGGGAATTGATCTCTTTTTATGTTGAATAGAACCTCAAAAGATCGCAGGTTGAGACTGAAAGGATTATAATAATTTTAGGAAAGGAGAGCGATAGGACATGTAAAAGAGAATGGTTTGGGAAAAATACGTTAAAATTGCACACTTTGCAAAAATATCGGGAATGACGCAAATATGGATGATTGTTTGTATTAAAATTATTGAAATATCTCATTCTTTGACTATCCCATTTAACTTTGTGCGTATATCAATAATTTTTTGTTAGAAAGAACACACTGCACATGGAGCAAAAAACAGGCCTAATCTTTGATTTTTCTATCTACAGATTTTTGCCAAAATACACTGGCGTGGAACAACACAGCCAGATATTGAACTGAATTACGCAAAAAGAAGAAAGCCCTATTTCGTTAAATTCGCTAATTTAGGACAAGAGCCACTTTCATGATTTTCTGCTCTGTTTCCTCTTCTCCAAAATTTTTTCCCTGGGTTTTTAACAAGCATTCCATGGTGAAAGCTGTGTTTGCTTTGCACTGAGGTAAAACAAACTCTTTTTTAAATTACTGGAATTTAAGCTCAGGGACAAATTTGATTAGGAACTTTGAAAGCTTGTTACGCAGTTTTATTTAATATTTTGCAAAAAGGAAGAAAATTACATTCAAAGTCACAACAAACCTTTTTATGGTAAATTTTTGTGAAGCTTTTACCAGTTTAGGCTCACTGTCTCCTAATGATAGCAATAATAATTTGAAATGCGCACTTTTCATAACAGTAATGGATCCTTGACTCTCGTGTTTGACATTTTTCAAACGTTTATTTTGACGATGTAAGGTTTAAAATTGTTATCTTCATTTTTCAAAAGCCATTATATAAGTTTCAATTTGGAGTGTGATGTAAGTTTTTTATCTGCGCATAAATGCTTAAAAAGGCTTCTTTCAAATTGTTTGCCTTCCGGTTGTAATACCTCAAGGACTTTCTAATGAGCTACATCACTAAACAGCAAAAAACGAGAGCCTGCTCTTTTTGAAATACCTGTTTGGACAGTATCATTATTGGTAAACTTATACGCCTAGTTTTCATTTGTCTTATGAGCTAAAAAGTTATACTCTTGGTACATAATTGCGCAAACCTAAATTGCAAATGCAAGCTATTACGTATTTGTCCTAAGCAATACAGACGAAATGGCTATTCTGCAAAGATATGGAAATGGAAACCAATGGCAAAACAATCAATAGATACGCACTAGAAACCTAAAAAATACTTTTACTATCAGAGCTGCTCTACCGTGCGTTTGTTGAAAGACCAGCCATAGTCCTTTCCATGAGAGAATGAGAAAATAAGTGGGGAAGGAATGAAAGAAATGCCACGAGGGAAAATGAGTCTGAAACTGGGATATTGCACAATTTCTTCTTTTACAACGATCTCCTTGTACTTCAGCAGAGCCAGGAAAGTAGGCCAAACAGTCCTTTTTTGCAAAGACCATTTGCAGAAAAATTCACGATTTTATTTAAAAATCTTTCCTGTCTCAAACTCTAAATATACAAAAAATCCAATTCATTTTTTAGCAAATTTACCATTAGCTTGAAAATTTATTATTTAAAAACTATTAGCTTATTTATTAAAACGTTCATAATTAACAAAAGTAAATTACAAGTTAATTATTGTTATAAAATTGCTTTCGCAATCAATAAATTATCTCTACCTTCGTCTTAAACCTAAAACAAATTAAGAACGCCTCTTTCAATCCTTCAAATTTATGTGAAAATAATTCAAAAAGAAAGAAAATTAAAGTTAAGCCAAGCCCCGCTAATAAATAATAAAAAATAATAATTAAAACATGCAATCCAACAATTTCCACGTTTTCCTCTAAAATTCCATTGTTTTTTCTTAAATTTCTACCGTCATTGAAAACCTCATTTTTTAATCCAGCCCAATCTGTAAAGCTATTAGGTGGAAAGAAAATTCTGATAAGAAAGTTTAAATTGTTAAAAAGTCCAACAGTGTTTCTATGCTTGGCCCAAAGTTGATAGAGTCCACCCTCGTGAATCTGCAAAATAGTTTTGTGCACCATCGGGAGAAAGTAATTTCCGTAGATTTGAAAATGCAAAAAAGTTGAAAGTTGCGGAACTGGAATTGGATTTGAAACCCAATTTAATCCTAAATGCTTAAAAACCATGGCGTCTTTAAGTAACATATCTGACTTGTCAATAAAAGCAAACTCATTTGGCAGGACGCTCCGATTCACTTTGGAAAGAATTTTTGTAATTTGCTTTTCTTTTAATCTCGCTTTTTCAAGAGCCTTTCTACTAAACATGGAATTTAAAATTGTGTTAGGCTTCAGCAATTTTATCTTTTCCGCAAGACTTTCAAAACTTTGAATTAACGGAATTTCCGTTTTGTTATGATCTATCTGCCACGTTGTAGCTACCTGAAGCATTTCGGACTTCAAAACTTTGTCAGTAGTAGCAAGAGCCAAACCTTTATTATCCACCTCTTCAATCGAGTTTGGAACCCGGGGATGGACAGTGACCGACATTGAGGAGAACACATCCGCTTGGTAAAATTGAGTAAGAATAAAACAAATTATGTTCCACCCTAGCCAAATCCCCATTAAAGAAGCCTTTTTAATTTTTACCACTTCCGGTGCAGACGGACCTTGACAGATTAAAATTCTAAGCAAGCTGAACAAAACTTGATTGATTTTTGAAAATTCAAACTTTTCCTGCAACAAAACCGCTGCAACTACGCTTGAAATAACCAGGTAGATCCAAACTTGTAGAGAAAACGGTTTCAAAAACCCATCCGCCCTCTGCTGCAGTTTCACTTTGACTTCTTTGTCATTTCTTATCACAACAATGAAAATATATTCAGCCGTTTTGCACCTGCTAAAGCACTTTAAAGAATCCTCGTTTGATTGACAGCTCATTCTAAAATTCACGAAAGATATACTCGTCCACATGGACTTCCGGTTTCTGATAAGTGTAAAGTTAAACTTTTGCGCGATATTTAACAAAGTGCAATCATCAGTTTCCACGTGATCACCGAATCTCCCTTTTTTATGTGTTTGGCAAACCTCATCTGTGCCATGCTTTTCGTAAGTGTCGAAAATAAATTTTGCCATTGAAATAGTTATTAAAATCCCTTTCATTTTATCCTTGTTCATTTCAACCCAGACCTGTTTCAGGTCAGTTAATGAATTGACCTCTTGCCAGGAACTTTTGCAGTGGCTTGGACAAACAAGAAAAGGCCTTTGAAAGTTAACCAACCCGATAAAAATTACACCAGGTAGGACAAGCTCATTAAGAATGTGACGATTCTGTCTAATTATTTTTGAAACGTTCGGTTTCACTTTTTTTGAATTGAACAAAATCAAAACAAAATCAAAAGGAAGGGACTCATCGGTTTCTTTTACAAGAGAAAGAGCTGTACTTGAATAAATTCTGACATTGCAAGGTGAATACTTGAAAACCCTCCCTAATTGAAATCCTTTTTCTTTAAAATGTGGGGGATCGTCAGCTTTTTTGCTTGAAAATTTATCCGTCTTCATTTCATAAGACAAAAATTGATCTTTGCCAATTTTTTCAAAAATTTTGTGAAGATCTTTTTCCTTTTTGAGCTGTAGACTTATCCGCCGTTGTTTATTTTTTGAAGATCCGAAACCTCTGAATGAAATGCGTACGTAGTGAAAGTAAGTGAATGTTGCCGTTGTTTATTTTTTGAAGATCCGAAGCCTCTGAATGAAATTCGTACGTAGTGAAAATAAGTGAATGTGCAGATTTGCAAGCCTTTTGGAATCGGAGGAACCTTTGTAGTTTGAAAACTCTCCAATATTCCCAGCGCCACTAATGTTACACTCAGAAACCCCTTCATTTTCATGTTTTTATTTTAAAAGAGAATAATTTATACGACTAACTCTCGAAAAAATATTCAAGCTGTAGGACAAAACGAATACAAAGTGTCTATGTTTAAGGTTGAAAGTTTAATTAAACTCGGAAACTATGTAATTAGGTTCCACACGAAACGTGTTATGTAAAAGTAGACATAATTGCTATTTAAAATGTCATTATAGGTAGATAAAACCGTTTTTGCTAGCTTAACGAGCTTCCTGTTTGTCGGTTAAAAATTGCTTTTTGTATAATCAAACGTTATACAATTTTGATAATAAAATTTTAATTTAAAAATTTCATTGGTTGTGTTCACATAACCTCATGGAAAATAAAAACCATTGAAATGTGTAAGTTTGTCAGTTACCTATCGGTGAAAGTTACCTTTTATAATCTAAAACCTCGTGCTGGACTTTAATGGGCTGCTCATTTTCAGATTCTGACTTATTAAACGCTATGAAATTATCTAAAATCGGTAACTTGTTTTATTGAAAGGATATGAATGATCTTTATTTGAACTAGCTGAATGTTTATATCATGCACATGCAAACGAGCATCTGTTCATCTCATTGTAATCGGAATCTACAGCACATCTCGGAAAAAATGAACATTTTTATTCCTGATTTATCCCCTTATATGAAACCTATTAACGTAGTTTGAATTTTTGCGTGGGAATAAGAAATTGATCAGAGAGTTAAGATGAAACTGCGCAATTATCTGCAGCGGACAAAAAAAGGAAAAGCGTTTCACTGAAAAATTTCTATTTTGTTTGGGACTTCCGTTACTAAAGAAAGTTAATGTTCTTTTTGCGTTGTTACGCAATTTATTAGAGTGGATGGTCCTTGAGAGGCTGTATGTGATATCTCTGAAAAGCCTTTCTCCCAAGAAAGCAATTCTGCGCTTCGCAATGAAGCAAAGTTGAAAAAGCGAGGGAAATTGTGATCCAGGCAGAAACCCAAATAGAAACCTCACCACACTTCTAAAGCCTCTTTCCTTTTTGAGAAAGTGGGTTTCTTTAAAAAATTTGTCAACCTTTTCTCCTCCAACCACTTTACTTTGTTTTCTATTCTTTGAATTCCTCAGAATGAAAAATTAGGGCAATCATCTTTCCTCGTAAAATATGAACTTTACAATACTTGAGAACGAAATTTAAAAAGGTAGAAATTGCTGTTATAAAACCACAGCCAAGCTGTCTCCATTAAACCCTTTTCTACCATAAAAAAGTAAAATCTAAAGACATTTTGTAAAGGATAATTGCAGTAAAAATTTCTGAGTTGCGGTTTTACAACTGTCACTGCTAGCGACGGTTTATCCCTGGTCGTGGGGTCGATGGAGTTTGCAATTTTCCTTCACTAGAATTTGCGTGACTACTTCCAGGAGTTTTTATTTTATGAACGATTCTTTTTGCAGATAGTTATGGGTATTGTAGACAAAGAGAAAATCCCCTATTTTATGAGTTTCGCGGCGTTGGGGCAAGGAAAGCCTTCCTCAGCGAATCAGAGCAGGCCATGTGTATGTTTTTAGCATG
>JAANSO010004335.1:0-10221 GCA_036507315.1 Lepidocyrtus fimetarius | reverse complement strand
GACAACAGGAACAACAATGCATTTGTACAGATTTTATTTGCCGACAAGAAGAAAGACTCTCCTTCCGGTCTTTTCTAATTGAAACTGTTTTAAAATTGTTCAATTTTTATTATGCAATTTATTGAAAGTAAATGAAAATTTAAAACATTACGATACGAATGTATTGGAATGTATTTTTGTGGAATCACCCCCTACGGAAATAACTAAAACTACACTTTCTCCATCAGCATCACATCTTCATCATTAGTTACTTCATGCAAATTGCATTCCAAAGGCAACTTTCACTGTAAAAATACTTTCTTCGTATCCCCTTCGTAACAATCTTTTTTTACACCTTTCCATCACTGAACAAAGGGAAGTCAAAATGTGCTCTAATGAATAATTTTACCGGAAGCTAGTCCACATCGTACTTTATGCCATAATAGTAAAAGTAGTATGCACTTATGAATTAATTGGTCACGAACTTGAACGTTTGAATTAAAGTCAACGACAAGTATGGATCCTTTGGATATGATGATAGCGGATGTAAACTAATTGAAATGCTATTTAACTGACCTTTTGCTGTAAAATCTGTATTACATATTTAAACCAAGAAAATTAATTCTTTTTGCAGGGATGGGAGGCGGTGTTGGATAAGTTGTTCTGTCCACTGGACAAACTGAGTTTAGTACATTGTAATTCCCAACTTGAGGAGGCATTTGAAACGAAAATTGATGTTTGGAAGTCAGCAGCTGTAAGTTTCAATTGCAAAATATGATTTCTATTAGAGGAAGCGTTGCTAACTTTATGCATTTCTGAACCTTTTAGGTTTTGAAGATTATGATAAACCATAACATAAAAGGGGAGGAAGACTTGTTTGAGTTACCCAATAACTGCGTTCTGAGCTGCAGGCTGGTTAATAAGAGCTGGCGTTGTGCTGTTGATGACGTATTAAATTACTACCCAGGGCACATTGACTGTTCTTTTCGCACTAGTACAAAAGTTGAAAAATTTTTAAGAGATTTTCCCCCATCTGGGACCACTAGGCCACCTATTATAAATCAAAGGGTTTGGATAAGCTGCGAGCCGTCCTATTATACCCAGCACATGCCTGGAGGACGTTACAGTCCAACGGTTGAACAAATTGTGGAGTTGCTCTCCAGAGTTGGACACGTATTGAAGGACGCCAGTTTGGTCATGAGGGACCTGCAAAGTTATCAAGAAAGTGGTGCAATAATTAGCCAAATCCTTCAAAATGTTCCAAAAGCTAAATTCATTCGAATGAGTTTTGACCTCGCAAATACTCAACTTCGGCTTCGTCGTGTTCCGCAGCAGATCATTGAAAAATACCCAGAGTTGAATATTCCAAAGTTACCCCTGCTTGAAAATTTCTGCATTCACTGTAACTCGAACCTTTACGGGCGTCCAATCAATATTCCTGCTTCTCTTCCATGTCCTGACTTGTCCCATATCTTTTCAAACTTGAAGTCATTGAGCCTACCGCTTTCTCTTTGGAAAGATGAATACAATCGAAGTGGATTGTTTCCAAATCTAGGGCATTTGTACTTGAAAGGCATTGGATTGGATGAGGAAGTTGTTGAAGAAAAAATCTTTAAACTCTTTTGGAGTTTGGATGCTCCCCACCTCACCTATACCGCTGTGAGTTTTGGCAAAGACTGTGAAAAGAGTAACAAGGCGGCTTATTTTTGCCAAAATGTGATGTGTTTCTCTCTTGGGGACAAGTGGGTTTCAAAGCTTCATAAAGGACGTGACTGGATGATCGTACTTTCACTGGACTCACATTGATTCAAAATCACATTTTTATCCAAGAAATCGTAAATAATAATACTCAATCATTGAATTTATTGATCAAAGCGAAAGAATAAAACATTTCTTTGATAATTCATAAAGTACTTTAATTAGCAATGACACAATAAAAAACTAATTTATGCAAATGCATCATCAAATTTATTGCAAAAATTATGGCAAAATGCACATAAATCTTTAGAAAAGTTAAATCTTTAGATAATGAACTTCCCAATCACAAATGGGTGAGACATTGTTGCATTTTATTCAGTGCATTGACGCATTTTTTGAGCTATTATAATTTTAGATGCGATTTTATTTCTTATCAACTGCAGGTTTGCTCAATGAATAATGGCCTTAAACAATGAATCGTAACATGATTTACGTAATCTTTTGCAAAAATGCTGAATGAAATGTTTTAAAAATTATTCAATCAAAGTAAGCAAATAAGTGAAGATATCCCAAAGAAAAGGGAAATTGGAAATGAAATTGAAATTCAATTTTCTCTGTGCCATTTTGGCCTTAATTTTGTTTCAAGACGTTTCTGCAGGACCATTGGTAAGCAAAAGTAGAATTTACTGATATTTTTAAAAACTAATTGTTTATCTTAATTTCAGCCTCAGGACCCAAACAATGAAAATGCTAATAACAATGCCTTGCTCCAAATTGTATTTGCTAACAAAAAGAAAAACTCTCCTACTGGACTTTTCTGATTTTGAAAAAAGATAATTAATTTTAATTTATTTTTGTTGTAAAATGTTACGTCATGTATACGTAACGCTAATTTATTACCAGTAAAAATGAAGATTATTAAATATTTTTGCAAGCATTGTTCTCTTTTATTGATAAAAACTCATCAGTTAGCTCTGTCTGCATTGCTATCAAGCAAGTGAAGAGCACAAAAATGAAAGTCTTTGGAGTTATCTTTGCCGTTATTACATCTGTTAGGCCTTGCATTTGCCTGGGTAAGTTATCAAATTAACTGTTGTTTTTAACCCAGTTTAACTAATTTTAATTATTAGGACAAAGCGTTAAACAACGACAATATGAACAACAACGGATTGGTTAATATCCTAAAGGCGGATAAAGGACAAGATTCTCCTTCTGGCTGATTGAAATAAGATTAAAATGGTTTAAATTATTGAGGAAATAAATTGTCTTATCCTTAGTAACTTTATTTCGTTTTCTTAAAAACTACAAAACTCGAGATTTAACAGTTAACTAAATGGATCATAATCATTCACTTTAGTTCCTCCAAAAGTCGGTCTAATCTGCTCTGGGTCGATATGCTCCAAAATAGCTTTTTTAACAGCTTCCTTATCCGTCCCTATGCAAGTAATTTTATCCATTGTTTTCGGTGCCAGGATAGGTTTTAATAATTTAAGCACTGTGGATATCAAAGCGGGACAGTTTGTGAAGTAAATTTTCCAAACGATTTCGGGATAATAAGCTTCATAGATAGAGCCAAGGTGGAGGAAGTTCTGGACACTTTGAAAACTTAGGAGTTGACCCCAAGCGAATCCCTCCCAGTCGAAGATGCACATGATTTGGGTTATTGGAGCTTCATCTGGTCCTGGAGATTGTAACTCGTTTGATTTTTTAATCGCTCTCATCACCTTTTCAAAGCATTCTGTTAAGTATGAAATGAACTCGGGGGATTTCCCTTCACGGACTACGTTTCTCACGTCCCATTTTCCAATGGGACAGGTGTAAACTATGCAAATTAAAGTGATTGTTATTAATTAAGTAATTATTTAAGTCTAAGTTTGCGTTTTCTACCTGGTCTCCCTTTCTTATCCAAGCCGTCTATCCACCAGGGGAAGTTTTCAAAAAAGAATGGATCGATTTCCTTCCGTATTGCGTTCTTTTCATCTAATTTCAGATTCTTCCTCCATTTCATAGCCTGAAATTAACACGTTAATCGCTAATTATTTGTGTTAATTATGTAAATTACTTGTGTTTTTGCTTACAACTTGGAGCATATCCGCTGCCTTGTCCACGTTTAAGTCCCTGGCTGAAAATAATTAAATGTGATAATTAAATGGTTATGGAAGCCAAGTTTAGGCTTTACCTCTGAGCCATCTCACTAGAAACATGTCATCCTTGATTTGCTCTTCTGAAAGGATGTCTGCAACTTTTCCACGAAGCTGAATATCCAAATTTTGTGTAAAATTATTTAATATTACGTAAGAAATTTAAAATCTGTAGATTTCTACCGTTTCCAAAAGAATCAATTCTTCTTTGCTCGGTAACGCCATATTTTAAATTGACCGTTTTTAGTTATCACACAATAAACCGTATAACAATCACCGTGATTGAATCACGTGAATATTTCTGCAATCAATCCTTTCAAGACTGATTTTATGAAGACACTGAAAATTGATTTGGCCATGCTGACCATATCTTGTTAAAGAAGCGCTCAAAAGTATTATGTGCATTACTTATTACGTAGATTTAACTAAAACTGGTTATCTTTAATAAAATAAGAGCAAAAAGTGGACTGGTCTGCTCAAGGCAAGTTTTACGTTTTCTTTCCATTCTAAAGGGTTACAAGTAATGAACTTATAAAAAAACCTGAATGAAGGAACTATATAGGTAGACATTTATGCGAATCTTAAATTCATTTTATAATTTTTTTTCCTGTGGTTGGTTGTGTGACAGACAAGGAAAAAATAGTACATGTTGTTTCGTTATAGTCTATAGAGCCTATCACGCAAAAATTAAACCTATTATACTGCCACTACAGCATGCTATGAACTGTAATTATATAAAAACTCATTCCAAATGATATAATGAGAATATTTTTAATAGTTTTATCAACGAAAATATTTACTGTAAAAAGCTTAAGTAGTAATTTTTAACTGAATGCGATATTATGATTTAATGAGTAGGTTTAGCTCGTAATAGCAGTTCATGTGAGAAACGTAATGAGAGCTTATAACTGATGATGGGAAATGATATTTATTGATATTGCACAAGTTTAATCTTGACCTTTTTGTGTAAATACTGGATAACCTTCAATGCTGTACCTATCCTGTCCATTATTCAGTTTTTTACGTTTATTTTATGCTACGGTAGCAGCTACTGTACCTAAAGTAAATATGGTTAACTGTAGGTAATAATTACGCTGGTTTTTTAGTCCAGAAAGTGCAATAAAATAGTTTATTATACGTTTGTGTATTCACATTTTTTTGTTGAGGAAGTTAAAAAATTATAGCTTTGTTCCAATTCCACCAAATCGCTCTTGAATCTGTTCCGGCTCTATGATCTCGTGAATAACAGGTTCCCATTTGGATCTGTCGTCGGAAAAGATTTTAATCTTTTCAATTGTTCTCCCAGACATTAGCGGTTTCATCATTCCGAATAAAATGGAGAAGACGGAAGGTGCTGTAAAGTTAAAACTGGTTGAGATTTGCAAAGGATTTTTAAATAATTTTTGTTATCTTACCGTTGATAACAATGCACTGTCCCATTGTTTCCGGATAGTGGGCTTCGTAAACACTCACCATTTGAATTACAGACTGGACAGCTTTCATATTTGCGAGTTGGCGATATGTATAATTAGCCATGTCAGAAATCATAACGAATTGGAGGCAACTCTGGGTGTTTTTCGAACCTTTTTTAACACAGGCTAAGGCACTTTCAAGAAGTTGATTTGTGTACTGAACGAACCGCTCCGGACCTTCGGATTCTATGAAGGTGCGGACATCCCAGTCTCCATAGGGGATTGTTACTATAGGTCGGCCTGTTTTGTCTATTCCGTCCAAGTTGTAGGGAAATTTTTCACGGAGGTCTTGGTCCGGTAGTTTTAGCAAAAGGGACTCGATTTTGTTTTCCGTTCGCCATTTCAGAGACTAAAAATTGCAAAAATTAACTGATTAACCGTATAACTGAAAAAATTGGAGGGAAAAGTTAGGTCGTACATTTCTAAACATTTCCTCGGCTTTCACCAAGTCTCCTTCTCGAGCTCGTATCCATCGAATCAAAGTGTCTTCCCGGTTGTTCCAGGCGTCGGATGGGAGGATATCTGCGATTCTACTGCGGAACTATTCACACAAAATATTTTGTAATCGGTTGATGATTAACTTTAAAATTATTTAAATTGTTAACCTGTTGAATTAACGCAGTTTCTTCTGAAGTTATTGCCAGACTCATTTTAAAATTCTATACTCTTACATTTCCAATACACTACTGATTTGGAAACACTCAAGTGTTTGAATATTATTCCATTTTATTAAAAAATCCTGATTTTTCAGGAAAACACGTACTGTAATTATTTAACTTTAATTGCTACTTGCATTAACCGGTATTTAACCTATTAACATTTTTATCACCTGTGAATTCTCATGAAAGCGTATTGCATTACTGATTTGCCGGATGTGAGGTTCATAAAAGGTGTTGGAACAGCAAACAATACTTAATTTTTAATCAGCCAGAAGCCATGAAAATGTCCAGAGTGTTCTGTTGATATTTCAAGTTTGCAATAATATTTACAAATGGAAAATCAGATTAAAGCCATACAGGTAAGGTTTACGTGAAACCCGTTTTGTATATTTCAAGGTCAGCTTCAGTCATTGTCAGTCTATGGAATGGATTTTTATCGTAAATGCAAATGATTAACTACTTTTGGAGAAAATGGATCAAGCCTAAGAAATAAGAACAGGTTTTTTAGGTTCGTTGGTTGATGTCAATGAAAATGAAAGTAGGGAGTTAGCTGAATGAAAACCGCTGTTCCAAAGGAAAAAGGTTCAATGCCAGATTCAGATAAGAAAATAATTTCGCAGTTTGGAATAAAATGAATGAACGTAAATGATATGAAGATGATGCCATGCGTCAATCAATACCTTTGGATTAGTAATAAACTCTGTGTATTTATGTTTTGCCGTTAGTCAGTTATGAAATCTCGCTAATAAAAGATAAATGAGTTTGTAATTAAAAGAAATAAGTTGAGAAAATAGACAGTTTTGAGTCGGAAATAACTACATTACATTGTTTATTAAACACTGGAAATACTTATATAAATACATAAAAATACTGTGCTAACACCTTAACGGCTTTTGAATACATCGAACTATCTATTCTCTTATTCCCCTGATCAACTTTACTATTAATTTTGCTATTTAAGACTAGTTTCTGGTAAAAAATTATATTTTTTTGAAGTATTTAACGACTAATCTCTTAAAAGATAGGAACTCATCTAGGAATTGATATTGGCCTACGCCAGGTTTGCCTATAAATTCATTATGAACTTATTACAAACAATTACAAATAATTACTATGAATAAATATTACAACAAAAGTATTGAAGAATTTTAAACTATTTTAACAATAAAACTGTCACAAATAAGGACCGGGCTGACATTTCGTTTTTAAATAAAAAATGTCAAAGTTCAAGCATCATCTGGGTACACTATCTCAAGCCATTTCTTCACCAATTCATTATACTTTTTGACCGCATGATGATTGTCATACTCCACCTTGTTTACTTCAAGGACAAGCTCCTCCATTTTCTTTGCAATTTCCTTCAATTGATTAAACTTTAAATGGTGCCTTTCAATTTTGAGAGCCTCCTCAATGAAACCCATTTCCTTTTGGGTTGTCTTCTCAACAGTTGACGAAGCCACTGACTGGGTCCTGCTCCTTAGTTCCGATAAAGGCTTCACCAAATGCACCTCATTAATCTTCTTTTTCTAAAAATTCACCTTGGCCCACCACTTCCGGTTCGTAATTGAAGAAGTCAAGAGCCGGATCATGTTTCTCTACAAGATTGACAATTGAATAAATCTCAGAACCTTTTAGTTAAAAGTTAATTTGCTAAATGATTTAACTTACTCTGGGGTGGCCGAGCTGGGGCAGAATAACCTGTAGGAGGCTTCATAAACGACATTGTACCTGTTTGGGAATCAGATGGTAACGCCTTGAAATTATTAGTGGAAATGAATATCCTGAAATTGATAAAAAATAATTTTATTTTGCAGCTGACATTCTAGATTTAATGATTTTAGAAGTACTAATGACGTTATTTCAAGCAAATAAACACTAAAAACTTACTGGAAGACTCAACACACTAAATATTTAACAGAAAATGTGGTTATTTTCCGCTTTTTACACAGTTTCTTTGATTTTTACACAAAATGAATCACAAGTGCAATAGTTCTTGAAAGGATACTTTCCTTAAAATTCGCTAAAAAATTGCTTCAGATTGTTTACAAAAGTTTACAAAAGCATAAAATTGTTTCTTCAAGTCCAAAGTAAAGACTGCGACTGGCTGCATTGAATAAAAAAGACCACACACACGTAGATTTAAGTTTGTAAGTAAAAGTTTGTATATGTTCAATATTAGACGTTTTTCTTATGAAGTCACTATTTATCATAATCATTTAGCTTTTGGTAAAGAAATAGAAGAGATAAACGTATGATAAGCTGAAATAATTATGCAGATTAAGGTGATAACATTCAGATAGGGACGGCAATGAAAAAGAAAGGAAGTAATGATTGAGATAAGCCGGATTTTGTATGATTTTTATGAGGATTGATAATCTAATACAATGATGATGTAGACATACATATACCTATCTTAAAAATCTACTTTACAAGCATACTAGGTCTTAAATGAGGAAATATCCATTTGCTATTAAAATTAGTTGATTAGATCATGGCAAAGGCATCCTAATGCAATTTAAATACAGAGACGTACAAAAATGCTTTCTTCTAATCCCTTCGTAACAATCCTTTTTACTTCAAAAAAGGCAAAAATGATACGTTCCAAGAAGAATTTTACCCAAACAAGCCAATCCATGTCGTATCTTATGCCATACCCGTAATAGTGGTATGTGCTTTTGATTTAATTAGTGACTAACTTGACTTTCAATTATACTAGAAATACATAATTTTAAGCCCGGAAATAATAAAGATGTTTGTCATTGCCCCATTTCTGTAGAAATCCGAGATTTTGGTATGCGAAACAGTCTTCTTAAAGGTCACGTGTTTTTGCACATGAATTTTCTGTAATTGCTAGGTTAATAAAGAAATGAGTAGGCGTACATGATTTTAATGTGGCTTCTTCGGGAAGTTTCTAGAATATTTCAAAATCGATGTTTAAACAATAATAACAGATCTCGTAACAAATCATTTTCTTAATTATGCGTCTGGATTTCATGAAATAATTCTGCAAAAGCTATTTACCCTGCATATAGAAAATTACTGAGGAAAAACTGTTGAGTTAGCGAATTATATCCTTGATGCAATAATTAAAATTTGAATAATATTTGTTTGCTTTTGCGATTAAATTGTCAAATGTTTAACCGAGTGGAAAACTTAATGCTTTTTAATATGTGGGTCGCCTGGTGTGTACCGGAAAAGCAAAAGAGGTTTGACAAGTTGAAGGATAATTACGAGTAAAAGATGCCAATCATTTTAAATACATGGAGAATAAAATTATCAAAATTCGTAAATGCTTCAACTTCAAAGGTTTCTGTAACGAAACAGCCCCATTCGTATTTTTATTTTGTAAAGTTAAGCAACACTTTCGGGAAGAAATTCCAAAGTGGGGAAAGATGCTCTCGAATAATTTAAGTCTTTTTAAGAAAAACTGTCAAATAGTTGGGTTATTCAACGGTTTATTATTTAAATGGAACGAGGAAGATTCGCAACTTCAACCGGTACAGAATTCAAACCGGAAAAAAATCGAATGGACTTGCTGGTTTCATTCATTTCTTGTGGGAACCCTCCTCCTCCAGGTTTTAATATTCTTTGGAGTAAAATCTGAGGAAATTGGGGAAATCAGCATTTCTACGGTGTTTCTGGCTGTGCTGCAAACTGCAATTATGATCAATTGTAATATTTACATACAACAGGGGCGGAAGGAAGCGCCAGAGATCATACAGTTTATAAATGGGATATTGGAATTGATTGAAACCTTTGGAAAAGGTAAGAAATTGATTAAAATATGTTAAATGTACTAATTAACATAATTTATGTTTTAGGGAAGAAGCAAACACGGCCGGCAATTGAATCGTTGAATGTAGTAATTGCCCATCTGTACTACTTGAGCGTGCTCGGATTCGGGTTCATTTTCTCATTCGGATTGCATTGGCTGAACCCATGCCAGCCTTCACTTCTTGGATACTGGCTACTTCCGGAATGTAATGGAAATGCTATAGGGTGGTGGAGCTCATTGCTGGAACTGTGGAAGTTGGCGGTATTCCTTGGAAACTATTGGATGCTAGCGCTTGGAAGTCATATGTGGTCGTTTGGCGTGGGAAATTTGCATATATTGTCCTCAATGTCTATTCGGAGTTTGCTTACGAGATATCTCGACCTGGAACGAAGTGGAAAGCTGGAAGGACAAAAGAAAGTTGTTTTCTTCAGGAATA
Source organism: Lepidocyrtus fimetarius (assembly GCA_036507315.1). Classification (NCBI taxonomy): domain Eukaryota; kingdom Metazoa; phylum Arthropoda; class Collembola; order Entomobryomorpha; family Entomobryidae; genus Lepidocyrtus; species Lepidocyrtus fimetarius. The sequence continues at coordinate 61 of JAANSO010004335.1, read as the reverse complement.
TTCAACTTTTGGCGAATTTGCTGAACACGATTCAACAAAAATCTTTGCTAACTGATCAGAT
>JAANSO010004334.1:0-10223 GCA_036507315.1 Lepidocyrtus fimetarius | reverse complement strand
CTCAATTCCAAATTGTTTCAATTTTCTGGTTTGTTTACAAGCCTATCAGCACTTGCTACTAGAAACATTATTTATTCAGTTGATTTCGAAAGACTTGTCAGTAAAAATGCATAAGTAGGTATCAACCAGCAGGCATTAAGTAATCTTTATAAAGTAAATATAAATTGAAGATATCAAAAATATCTATGACTAATTTGTGGCATACCTTTCAGTTGTGTATTAACGTATTAGATGAAGTTGTGAGCGAGTGAATGGTTGGCAGTATAATGTCAGTATTTATGAATGACTGACGAGGACGAGGTGGAATTGACGTCGTTCGTCTAGCCCCCAAGAGAATATTTATGAATGAAGTACAGAAAAAGTTTGAGAAAAAATGAAATAGTAATATTGCCAAATTAGAATATCATTCTTGCTATTTTCGTATTTTTTGCACGCAATTTGCTCGCTAAACATCAGTGAAATAGGCGTTGGTTATCGTGATTGGATTATTTTGCAAGCAAAAAAGCATAGTATTACCCAGCACTCATTTTGAGTTCCAGGGCAAAAAAGCATGAATGAACCCAAAATTATTTCAAGTTTATCAACATCATGATGATACTTTTCAAAATAGAGTAGTATTTAAAATAGATGTGTTTTTGGTCAGAGTTCAAAGAGCAAAAAATTAGCATTTCTTCGTTTTCCTTTAATATATTGAAATTAAATACCATTTCTCTGCGATTCTCATTTCCGTTTGGAGGGTATAAAACAGGTATAAAACATTCAAAAGTTGTATGCTAATATGTTGATTATAATACATTATTACTTTCCTTGTCCAACTCCTTCCTTTGCTGGATTCATTGAAAATGCTGCTGGGGTTGCGCGTAGTCAGAATCAGATAACCCCAGTGAGGAATGAATGAGCGAACGGAAATGGAACTCGTTGCTATCAAATATGTATTGAAGGTGAATTTCGTTCAACTCATATTGGAAGTGGTTGTACCTAGAACTGATTTTAGGTAGAAGTTTTTGATATATGATCGTTCTAATGATGAATGATTCCTTTTACAAAGGATGTGATGAATCTTAAAGATTGTCAAACGTAAAAATGATCAGATCACTCATCACCATTCACCAAAAAATAAGAAAACCTTGAGATGTTTAAGTAGTTTATCGTATTGCAAACAGTCATCGTTTTAAATAGAAGTAGATAAGAGTACATACCTGGAAAAAGTAGTTGCTGGTTTGAATGGAATTTTACCAAATTTGGTAGACTTTATATGAGGAAAACTTTTACGCTATGATTCATTTATGAACCTTCTTCAATTTTCAAGAATTTATTGAATAATTCATACTTGAAATTAAAATGCTACGTTATTTTTGATTTGATAATTTTAAAAGCTTTGCTGCTGTGTCAAGTTCTGTTTTTTATTACAACATAACATTTCCTGCATTTTCTGTTTCTTATTTAAAACAGGCATTTCCTGTGGAAATCATCCCAAATCTTTATCTTGGAAATGCTGCAATCAGCGCGGAACTCTCTATTCTTGAAAGGAACAACATTAAACACATACTTAATGTCACTCCTGACCTTCCTAACGTATTTGAAAATAGTAATTTTCGCTACATGCAAATCCCAATTTCCGACCATTTGGACTCAATCCATGCTCCACTATTTCCCTGCAGCCATCCAATTCATAGGTAAGATTTTTATCTTCTGTTTTACAAAAAATGTTTACATGTTAAATATTCCATCGTTTCATTCTACTTGTTCATCTTACTCATCCATGAAAAATATTTGTAAGTTTGAAGTGACAACTGTAGAGCTTTACCATTCCTTTCCTGGCAGAATTGACAAGCACTAAAATGCCATTTACGTTTTAAAAAATCTAAACAATCTCATACATTTTACAACCCCGTTTACTCAAAATTTGAAGCCACTTTAAAAGCAAGAAAAATCTCTAATGAGATCTCGTGGGAATTCAAAATATTCAACTACTCAGCATAATACATTTTGCATAGGGTTTGAAGTTGTTAACGTCATGGCCAAGTGACATTTACTCTGTTTACGTTATAAACTCGCTTTATGTCACCTTTCAACCCCCCCACTAAGCTATTTTGTTTTTGTATACAATTTTAGCGAGAACAGGAACGCTTACTGTTCCAATAAAAAGGCAAATGATGAGATGCAAAATATTTGGTAAAAGTTGCATGGTTTCTGCTAGTACTACGTCACCATCTTCAAGTAGTGTGTTATCAGGCTAAAAAAATTAGCATTTCGTCTTGCATTATTACAATTTTTCAAATATCCCCAAAATTCTTATATCCTCTGTTGACTCACCTGACAGATTGCATTATTGATGTAAGTTAAAAGGGATTCAATGTAAACCTGAAGGATAACATTGACGTGGAGCAGAAAGTGCTCTTCTTTATATTTCTTTATATTTCCCAACTGACAGAGTATAATCAGAGTGGCAATTAGCACAGGTTAGGAATTTATATTCCAGGGAAGATATGATAGGATGAACATTGAAGTTGTTGCTGATGTTGATTTCTATCTGCCCACGCGTAAAAAACTAAAGCTATGACTAATGTGATGATGATAAAGATTACGAAACTTTTAAATAAATCTCCAAATACATAATTTTTCAGCCTCTTCAAAACTTTATTTACAGGTGTTATGAAAAATATTATTAGGCAATTTTAGAATTTATAAGGATTTGATTCTTTATCCTTGACATGTAGAGAAAATTGTTTTTTATTGTTGTATTGTATATGTACCTGAAACAAGAATAGGAAATAAAATTTGGAAACTTGATTTCCTCCCTCCATCTTTTTTTTGAATTCACACGATGTTTAGCATCAATCAAAAATAACTGACTCACTTTCTATTATGTTTTTCCTTTTTGATGTTTGCCGGTTTCCACTGCAAAGTTTTAAAATTGCGTCAGCGTCAGTCAATATAGCGCCAAAAAAGCGTTGTGTGAACTGTACTTGGGTTTAGTTTTTCATTTAGTTTTTGGATAATGTCATTTTCTGGGAAATGAAATTATGGACGACGATGATAATGAAACAAAGAGGGGCTTCTTTCTCGCACGCTCCCTTCGTCCCACACACGTTGTGGCGTTGGTTTTGCAATTCATGTTTAAAATCAGATATAATAATGTGTAGTTATGGAACAAAGTAAATGTAGTTACCTTGTTCCTGTTGCTCTTTCACATTCCTCTTATCATCATTATCATCTCCACTTCCATGTAGCCGTTATCTTTACGGGAAGGTGATACAAACAAGGACAAACAACTTCAGTCGCTTCCCCTTTTTTCCTCATTCTCTCACTAACCACAACATCCACTTCAAAAATAACAGTATCAAAGCGGGGTTTAAAATGGGAGAAAAGTTGTTGTAATTTTCCGTCTCGCTTTTAATTTGTTGTCCTTGTCGAAAGTACCAAAAACAATCTCAATCGGCTGCTTTAATAATCAAATTCTTTTTAATTGTGTTATTTTTGAAAACAATTTACATGGGTGGTTCTCCAGAAGAGCTTTTAAATTGTTTGTCGTCATCTGCCTTGTTTCACTTGCCTTGGAAATGATCAGAGGTATACTTAATTACTAGTCAGGTAGTTGGAAATATGAATGTACATGTCGCCTTCACTAAAGCTTGTGAAAAATGATTGTTGAAGAGGAAAATCAAAAGGGCTTGTTTTTAATACGTCAATTCTATCTATTTTCTTTTTTCTCTCAATGTCTTTCTTTTTGTCACATTCTCATATTTCAATAGAAAAAGCGGAAATGTGAATTTGAGCCCTTTTTTCATTTCTAATCACCCTTTTAAGTTTAAATCTGAAAAGATGTGAATGCATTGCTTCGTTTTTATTCATTATCAAAAGAAATTATGCTCAGGAGAAGGAGCAGAGGAAAAAGTATAAAATCGTCATCACCATCGTCATATCAGCATCCAATTTATCTATCACGCTCTGAGTGAGTGGTAGGCTGTGACTTAAAAACTGTTAACCTTGAAGCCACCTTTCTTTCAAACAAATCAAATAACTTTGACATGCAGCAGGAAGGATATGTCGATGACTTTTTTCTCTACATTTGTATGTGTCTTGGATTCTGGTATTTCTCTTTCGTCAACTAATAATTCTCTGCAGCAAGTTTCTTACATTGGAATTGCAAAAATTCCTTAAGAAGCTCAGCTCAGCTATCTACACCATTTTTTTGGTAAAGATATTTCAGTAAAAGGTTAGAGTAGATACGTCAAATTCTGATTGAGAGAGAGATTACTTTTTGGATTGAAAGCGGGGGAAAGGTTTGGAAGATGAATATTGAACAATGTAATGATTGCAGAGGAGCAGGAATTGCTTTCCTTGGAATGAAAGCTAAAAAGCCTAATACGAAGCACACAAGTGCCTACACACTCTCTGTACAAGTTTGCAAGATTGAAGTTTTTTTAAATGTGGGCGTAGTATATCCTTAAATTAATTTTTCCCCGTTATCCATCCGGTTCACTCCTTCTCACTTTTTCATTCTGTATCAACGGCTTTTTTAATGCTCTTGTGAATTGAATTTGACTTTTAGAAAATATTATGACGCTCGTTAAATTTCTAGAGTAATGACGCACCTTTATTCTAAATAGATATTTTGGGCTGACCAATTGCAAAAACTTTTCTGAATTGTGTAAATATCCGGATTAGATTTTCCATTTTTGTTCCTCTTGGAATATCTCAAATTGGATATTATTTCTTCCGCCTTTTCTTCTCCTTAACAATTTCCTAATTGGATCAATAGTTGTTTCCTTCATAATAATCAACTTGAAAAGAAGAGCAAAGTGGGCGGATTTGCCTTACGTCTTTTCAAGTAAACAAGGTAGGAAGATTAAGGGAGAAAGTATGGGAAGAGGGAGCGAGCCGGTTAAAATTTTTTACAATGAACATGTACGACAATGTATTTCGTTGCATTATTAAGTTTGGGATTTTTTAAAAAAATTTTCCTCCTTTTTGATGAGCACAAATAAGGAAAAGTTTTAAAAAATAAAGCAGGAAAGATGATTGGCTAATTTAATGATGCAATTGACTATTTATATTTATTTTATTACAAAACAAAAGAATTATATTTCCTTTGAAATTTCATAACAGGAATACGTAGGATTTTATTTTTATCAATTTTAATCTGCTTTAACTTCACTCAAGAACTTAATACCTACCTAAAGTCTTTGTAGATTGCCAACAAAGCAAAAAGTAAAGATGTTTTTGAGGAGGCTTTAGCTTATTAGTTTACAACAACAAATAAGAATTACAAGCAAGAGAAAGGTTCTTATATCATTAAAGTTCTTATAATGATTATTTAAGATTTATTTAAATAATGAAGCAGCAACTTATATAAACATGCCATTATCTTCAAATGATCTTCAGTTAAAAATGATCTTTTGGTTTTGAAAAGATCAAAGTAATGAGAAGAAGAATTATTTATTACGCCTAATTCCTTCCTTCCTGATTATTATACAAGAAAAACTTTTTTCTACCTTCCATCTCCTTCTGGAAATTATGGAAAGTTTTGGATTTGAAAGCATGTGTGTGGGTTGGTCAATATCGTCACTTTTTTCTAAGGAAAAGTAGATAAAAAAGTCAAAATTTATCCTTTTTCCTCCTTCACAGAAAATTATTATTAACGAATTGAACCAAAATTTGTTTTCAATACATTTTACATGAGAGAAAATAAAGTTTTCTTTTAAATTCAATTTTTATCCAACACATGAAGCTCATTCATAGGAATTGTGCTTCAAATCAATTCTACTCTTTTAAAAAATTAATGAAAAGAGCTGCTAAGAATAAAAAGAAGCCAAGAAAGGGTCGCATTTTCGTCGTTAAAAAGAAATCACATCAATGATAATCCTTCAGTTCCGCCAAACTATTTCTTTGGAGGTCACAAGGAGAATAAAAAGTAATACATGGCATCCTCTTAAAAGAAAACTTTTTCGGATAATGGGAACAAAAAAGCTTTCTTTGATGTCTGACCTGATCATGTGGTTTCATCGGCTACTCTTTTCTTATCCGTGTCTCTCTCATTGTTGAACATAAAAAAGAAAGCAATGAAAAATAGGTATGCATGAAGAAAGTCCTTTTTGTTCATTTAGATTAATCCCATATGCGGCCCATTCAGAGCAGTGTAACCTTTTCTTGAAACTAAAAACGTTGAGTTTTTGTCTAAATAATGAGAAAATGGTTTTGAATGAGTTTTGAAGAGTAAAATGGGAAATGGCAAGAGATAGAGAAATTAGATGTATGTAACACATGGAAGTCCAGATCTATCGCATTTTTAAATGAAATAATGTATTCTTTGCAGCGTTGAAAGGCTATTCGTTTTTGAAGAGAGGATTTCAATGAAATGGAAGGTGGTTTGTAGTGGCTACATGAAGAGACGTTGAAGGAAAGGAAACCACTTCTGGTTTTTACGAAACAGAATGGAAGAACCCTTCAACAACATCTGGAAGCCTTTTTACTATTTTCCTCGTAATATTCAAGTTGGGCAGATCTTTTTGAAAAGGATAAGAAAGAATTGTGCTCAAGTTGGTGAGCAAAAGCGAGTGGATCTAAAGTACACACATGTTACATATTATTAGAATAACAGAAGGAGCATCCTAGTTCTAAGAAACTTTGCTCTAAGGCATACTCATAGGCTTATTTACTGTTCTTTCTCTCTTGCTTTCATTTTTGCATTCTGTGGAGTTGTTGATCTCCTTCGTTAGTGGAAAGGGATGGATCAAGTCAGTATAAACTGAAGTAAAAAAGAGAAGAAGAAAAGTAAAAATATATCGCAAATTCTAAATTTGCTTTAGGAAATTGCAAAAGGTAAGCTGAAGAAAGCTCTTGAATTGGCAGAGAAGGTAGAGCTGAAAATAGAGTTTCCACATCTTAATTAAAATTGCATGACGATGCTTCCCTTTTTTAGCTTTTTATTTTGAGTGCCTCTTCCTAGAACCTGGTAATGAAATATTAAACGCATATGCGGTAGTCGAGTAAGTAGCTAAAGGAAGGAAGGACTTGTTCCCTTAAAAAGGATTCTCTTTCGTTCTTCCGTTTTGTATTTTCTACTTTGTTGTTGTAATCTTGAGCAATAGCATATAATAATAGCATCAACTCGTGTCCTTGGTATATTTTTATTTGTAGTTAAAAATTCTAAAAGAAAGCTCTTTCCTTGTCTGTGTCTTCATGTATGATACACGATGAGAATGGAAAGTTGTTTAGAGAAAGAAAATAAAATTGAAATCAGTATCAGCTCTTTCCAGTTCGCCATTCTTTGAAAAGGGATAATAATTTGCAACACATGGCTTATATAAAAGGCTAAAAGGTAACAAGCTGGGCTTTATTCCATTTTCATCTTTATTCATCTACCTGAACGGATCAATAAATAAAACGTTTGTGTTTATTATTAAGCTTTAGACTAACTTTCTGCTTTCAAAAGTAACTAAATCTCAAGGAGCGTGGGAAAACTTTCAGCTGAGAGATTTCAGTCAAACATTATTGTACTGGTAAAAGCCAAGGGATAGAGAAGGATTATGAAATCTTTGTGGAAGATGCAGAAAACATCAAAACATGTTAAATACATTCCAACGATTTTTAATGCTTATCATTTTTTTATATGATGAAACCAAGACTAAGATTATTTAAGATCCCGTGCAAAAAATATCAAATTTCATGCAAATTGTTTCATAATGAAAACTCTGCGTGTGTTCATGTGACTCTTTTTATATGAATGAATCAAATAATGATTGAATGAAAGCCATTAAATCGTGCTGGCTTGTTTGACCTGCAAACAACAATAACTGCGGCTAATTGTTCCAAGTAAAACATTTGCGACCGTGATACTGACAGACTAAGGAAATGTCAAATAATAATGATGTAATATGTTACAGTACAAAGCGCAATAACATATCCGTCTACCTACCCACTGCAGAGAACAGCAGGAGACAAAAGTGTTTGTGGAACATTTGATCTTTGCCTCTTTGATTACAAATTCCAGTTATAAATTGGAAACATTCATTATTTACTTTCCTAAAGTAAATTAAGTATACTGCCGAATAATAGCATAGCATCGCATCTCTGTCCCCTTTTGCCTTCTTTGTTTACATGCAAATACACACGTAGTTGCTTTTTTGGACGTTTTTGTGTGTCTGTAGCAGGAAATGAATTCCTGGAATGAAACTCAACTCATTTTATCATGAGCAGTGTGTACTCCAACCAAAAAATCATTCAATTAATCAGGCTGACTGAAGCAGACAAACTCAATTACTATCTTTTCATTATGATGATGTGGATGATGATGATGTGGATGACAAATTCGCAAACCACAAAGCCTGCTGCCTGAAGTGCAGATGATGCCTCATTTTCCTAAAATAAAGAATGAAAGCCTATGCATTTTATTAAAAAATACTATAGCTTGCCGCATACAACTAAATAGCCATAAAAACTCTTCGAGCCTTTCAAAAGCACACCTTCTTTGCATATTTCTACCAACATAATAGCAGACGTAATATTTTACATGGATGGAAGGAAGCGTCCTTGTTCTGGTTTCAATCACTCTTTTTTTCTCTCCATGACACACTGATATTTTCATTATCGATTTATACCCAAAAACTCTTTTTCCCATTATTATATTGCCTAACTGCTGTTGTAACACATTCTGCTGAGCGAAACGCTGAACAACTACAAAAAAATAATGTAAAGAGGAAAACTATAAAAAATATTCCTGTAAATACTTAGCCAAGAAAACATGCCGTGGTAATAAAACCTGTTTTTCTTTCACTTTTCCTCTCAACTTTATTCTTTCCTTCCTAATCACACATTTCCAAAGAATCTAACAAAAACCTGACGATAATGATGAGAATATATTAAAACCTGTGACATTTATGGGTGGCCTTTCCTGCCAATATAAAACATGCTTCTTTCATTCTTCTTTTTTAGGGTATTTGGTAGTATGCTGAATGCTGGTGCTGGTGTCGTTTTTGCTGGTGATAAAATATAGCACGTTTCTGCTGCATATGTGAATCTTGGACCATGACGGAATCTATTTCTATTGCACAGACATAGAAACAAGAGGAAAACTCGCATAGACCATTATTCTTTCCTTTTGTTCATACGATATGTTTCTACAGAAAATGGTACTATATTCCAAAGACTATAGTAGTCTTGTCTTCCAAACGAATAAAACGAAGAGTCAAGTCCTAGTCCTTATCGTCACTTTTATCATAATAATAAAGGAGTATGGAGCTTGTAATAATAAAACGGGAAAACTTTTTATATAATAATGTGGGAGAAACAGAATGTATATGCGAATTATAGGATAAAAACATGGAATAATGATGGTAATAATAATAATAAAATTCTTTTTGTGAGTCAGGTGGATCGGTGCAATGAAAGGAAAGGTTATTATGAGGATATCCTGTTTCTTCCTCACAGCAAAGTTATTAGATGATGAAAAATACCTTCATTTTGATCAAATTCCTTTTCTCTTTCTTGTGCAACTTTCATCTTTCTTTTACAAAAACGAGGAAAACGGGACAGAATGTTGATGATGTTTACTGAGAATGTATATAAACTTAGATATTTATATTATGAATTAAGGTAAAATTTAGAAAATGAAATGTATACTTTCTCTTTCTATCAAGAATCTTTAGAGAATACCAGGGGGAAAGCGATACAGAGAGAAATGAAACGGAAATAGATTAACCATTATTTTGTCGTGTTGCGTTAGTTTGGGTAGTTGTGAGGAACAATATACTAATCAAGATGTAATTTGAGAGGAATTCGTAACTACAGGCCATGGACAAGAACATAATACTTATTTCTTGGAAGCCAAAAGGAAATTATTTTGGTTGCTTCCTCATAGATAATTATATAGTGTTATTCTAACAATTGTAATTATAAGACTGATGAATTGATGATGATGAGCTGGTGCTGGTGTCGTTATCGCTATTATGGAGGTGGTGGTCATGACTGTCATTATAATCGTAGCCTCAAGTATTCTTTCTTCGGCTTCAATTTAGGATGATGACGATGGGTGGACAAGTATGTGGGTGGAATGAGGGTGAAATGAATGAAAGAAAGTTTGATTTAACACGAGTTTCTTGTCCTTGCTAGTATTCATACGTATTTCAAATAACGAGTCAAATGATAGTGACGCTGACGATATAGTTATGAAGATGATTTTATTGCCTTTTAAAAATAAGTTGATTGGACTGGTGCAGTTA
>JAANSO010004333.1:0-10224 GCA_036507315.1 Lepidocyrtus fimetarius | reverse complement strand
ATTCTTCCTATTTTAAACATAGAAAGAATACAAGAATCTGCCTTTAGCTGGCGACAAAAAAATGCTTTTTGTGTCTGGTGTGAAGTCATTAATAATGCACGTAATTTTGTAGGGCACAGTAATCCTAGGGAAAGTTTTAAATTTTGATTGTGTGGCTCTTCACGCAAGTCAGAAATCTACATATAATTTAAAGCTTTTGTATCCAAAATATTTTTAAAGCGCTTTTATTCCCGATTTGATTGTTGCATTTGGAAATGACCCAGCTTGACTTTATTGATTATTAAAAGAAAGTCATTTGAAGAAAGTCATTTGAAGAAAGTCATTGTAAAAAACGAAGAAAATTTTTCATTATTGAAGGAAATGCAACGAGTTTGAACTTTTCTTCCGTTTAAAAAATCCCCCTCACACTTCAGCACTATCAGATACAGCGAATTTATATTTTGCATGTTGCGTGCAAATTTCCATCAAAAATTAAAGCTTTTATGTAGTACCAGTTAGTAGCTCATGTGCACACGTATTTGGCTTCTTATAACGTACAAAAATGGTTTACAAATAAATTTTGATGTTATATTTCCACCTCTTACAGCCGTCACAAATAATCAACACGGTTTTCGCACGAGACGTTTTACAAATCGAAAAAAGTCAACTAAAATCTTGCCTTCGACTTTCTTAATAGGGCTGCCTTCAAAGAAAGTCATTTTTAAATCGTAATAAATAATTGCTGAAGTTTGTTCCAACTCGTGCCAAACAAGTTTATTTAAAATTTCTGATTTTTTTCGTATAATTAATCTAATTAATTTGTACACATGAGCGATTTACTTTAATATTCTGCTGGCGTTTTACCGCGCTTTTTTTGCAATAAACCTATTTTTAAGTATACTTACGTTCTGCAATCTACATGCAACGTTTAAAGATAACCGTGGTAGTAACACTTTTAACATGCAATTTGTAAACGCAGGCGCCACTCACCAATTTGACTTTCCTTGTCAGGCTTAATTATATAGATATTTCTTGCACATAAGCAAAAGAATGCAAATTGTAATACGAAGCTAAAAATAAGTAATACAAATAAAAAAATAAAACACTTCCAATTGATTTCCAAAGTTCACTGATAATCTTTAATTGTAAGAATCATTAATTTTAAATAGAACAAAAAATGAAGTGCAAGAGCTTTGTAAAAAGATAATTTTCGGATAATAAGATCAAATATTTATTTTCTTTCTCCATTTTACTTTTCTTGTCAGCAAAAGTGGAAAACTAGGCAACTTTCTTCATTACTCAAAAGAAACGAAAGATTCTTTCGCATCCTTTGTAAAAGTTTTGGTGTTCCGTAATCATGTAATTTATCAACTTTCATTGTTACAATAAACAACTTTCATAAAAAATGAGAGTTAAGTTAGTTTGGCTGCCTGTTACTCTTTTTCATAGGAAATGAAAGAAAAAAGAGACATACCTGCACAAAATGCAATTAGTGTCAAATGGGTACAACTATTATTATTCGATATCGCCGAAACAAGGAAGATATTTTTTTCAAAGTAAATATTGTACTTTGGGACATTTGCGCTTGTTAAAATTGACGCTTTTCCTTCTTTCTTTTTCGAATGTGTAGATAAGTCAAAATTCAATAAGTCAAATGTATTTTTACATTTGTATTGCCTTTAGATCTATTCTGGGTGGTGTTTTTCTATAACTACTTATCTTTTAACGGAATCAAACCATCTTCACCTACGACTTGGTCAGTTTGGCTAAACCATAAAGACAGGTTTCTCCCCCTTTCACATAAAAATGTAGATGAGGTGATTTCCGTTGGCAAGAGAGAAAAGTTTGCTCCTTGAGCTTTTCTAGGTATTTCATTTTTATGCATTATGCACATTGTTAAGTGGGGAGGAAGTTGCTGAATTGTGTTTGCTACCTTTCTTGTAAAATAATCGAAAAGGTAAACAGGTTTTTCCAGTCTCGAGAAATGAAAAAATAGGTAAAAATATGCTAGCCAGTAGGATTGGTAGCTTCAGATGAAAATTTCCCTTTATCAACAAATACAAATAATAAAACTGTTTCGTCTTGCTTGAATTAGAAATCGGAGATTACATTTTGTCTATAAACTGCCGTTTTCATTTTCTTTTGCAAAGAATCCAGAAACTGAAGTTAAGAGGAGTACCAAAGTCATGAATTTCTATCGTTTTCATTTCAAACGATCGGAATTCATTTAGAAAAGATTGCTTCATTCTGCCTTCACTTAACTTTTCCCTTTTCGATTGGCAATGTAAATATGTTTTTTCCTTTTCCTAGAATGCAAAATTTCGACGAATTTTACAGTTTCTACTACAAACCCGATTTGAGGGTTTAAAAATACCTTATCTTGCTAAACTGAAGTTGGATTAAATCACTTCCATCGCAATGACTTTGGCCTATTTCTTCTCTTTCAAACCATCTGCTACAGACATTTAACAAAGCGATCGATATTACATCTTCATTTTTTCTTTTTCCTCTAAAAAGAACATTCAGCAATACCTAAAGGTAAAGTAGGAGAAAAGATAGCTTTCAGGGTAATTGGTAGCTGAAACGGGTGAAAGGCTTCCTAATCCTGAAGGAAAATAGAAATAGACAGGAACTCAAGTCGGATCATGTTCCAATTTTCCTTAATTGAACTTGCAAGAACCTTCAAAAAAGTCATTTACCAAAAAACTATCCTTTAAAACTATCCATTTGCTTAATTTTCAATTCTGCTTGTTCTAGATTTTTCCATACTGATCATCAGGATAGTGACAAAAGTAGAGTTCAAAGAAGGAGAATAATAATCAGAAATAGAAAGAAAGGCGACGACGAAAATCGATTGCATCTCATGCGTAAAACATTATAAAAAGAGCAACTCTGCTCAAAATTACTGCTTTGTAAGGAAGGATGGCTCACGGTTTGGTTTTGAAAAGGGGAGTTTTTAAACATTCTCTCCATGCATATTTCTGTTACGAGAATTTTTGGATACAGAAAGAAAAATGTACCCCCTCCCTTCATTACTGCATTGCGTTAATGTAACGATGAGGATATCTCTTAGCTCTGGCTTATATGAAAGCAAAAGTTGAAGGCAAAACAGATGGAGATGTGGCTGTGTGGATGCATGGAAATCATCTTGTCGACCGTAACTAAACCTTTATGAACTCTCTCAAGTCAGTACTTATGCTTGTGAAATAGATACAGTGAAGGATAATGTGGAGGAGGGGAGGACTTTTTAGTAATGGATGCTGCTTTCCACTGACAAGTCACAGAATTACACTGCAACAGTCAAGAGAAAATAGTTTGGGAGATAATATTTCTACTTCATCAGAAATATCATCTCTTGCCTTATTCTTTAGGCTCAAAAACTTTAAAAGCGACTTGGTTTTTCCTTTCTCCTTAAATTTGAAGTTGATATCAAGCGTGATACGAGTCTTGATCCCACCGATCAATCTTTCTCTGAACGGGTTGAAAGAACGCTTAATAAACCGTCATTTGTGTTCGGTGTTGCGTATCGTATTATTTATGTTCACTGACTCCGTCACAACATTTCTTTCAGTCTGGTTAAATGTATTAAAATTTTTGTTGAAAAACGAGAATATCATAAAGAAGTGAAAGTTGCTTCAAATTAAGCTGTACTTGAAAAAAACTTCCAAAGACGATGGTGCGATTTGGAATTAACTCGGATAAATATTTTCTGTTTCCACAGGCAAAGTAGGCAAAATCAATCCTGCATTATAAAACGTTCTTAATTTTTATTTTTATGCGCCAAAAATACTAATCGAGAGATGCGTACGACTTTTCGTCTTTTGCTCCAAGAAAAAGAACTCAATCCTACTATCCTTCTATCTATCAATCTATCTATCTATCGTAGACAAAAAAATCTTTTCTCAAAGTATTGGCGTTTAATAATTTACTTGTTTCATTATTTTAACCGATAATTAACCAAACATTTCCCAAATATTTGCAAAAAAAATCACGTTCTATATGCGTTTCGAGTGGGTATTGGAGAAACAGTTAATTACATTCCATTTCGCGCATCACATTTTTCATCCAACTGTTGTTTACTGCCGTTTTGTTTTGTAAAGCTTCTTTCGTTTTGGAATAGGAGTTTCAAAAACGCGGTTTGGGAATTCCTTCTCCTTGCCTTACTCCCCTTTTCTAAAGGAAACTGAGGAAAACGGAAGCGACGTTAACGAAAGTATGAAATATGGAAAACATATCACTAGTACTGCGAACAGCTTTGCTTTTCTCTCAAGTGTGTTATTATTGCTCCATTTTAGCAAACTAAAAGGGAAACTGTTGGTGTTTTGTACTCCAAATGTAATAAGAACTGTTTGCAATCCTTTTTCTCGTGCTTGCACCTAATTCTTGTCGCTTTCGAGCAACATTTTTACTTTAGAGAAGAATAAGCTTAATTTAAGCAAGAAACAAAAAGATTTACAATTTTATTTTAAGTTACGAACTAAAGATTTTCTCGGGCTTTTATCTATTAAGAACAAGTTCGTTTCCACTTTCTTCATCAAAATTAGTTTCATCCTTGTGACAAAATCTATTTTAAAAAATACAAAAATAAAATTTACATTTTTTGCTCTAGTTTTACACAAAACCCAACCAAATTTCGGGAAAAAGAACCTATATCGATTTAAAATAACATTTATTTTATTAGCTAGACATAAATCAAGAACAATACATCTTTGTTTAAGTGTGATTGTTATTGTTCACGTTTTATTATCGACGTTAGAAATCCTTCTTGGCCCATGGAAATGACTTTAACAAAAACAATGCTTTTATCCAAAGATGGAGAGTAAGAAGGAAACTACATTTGTTAGATCAACAGCCCTTAACTTGTTTTTATTTTTATTCTGCTTAAAATTTTTAAAGATTAAAAATTATACTGGTCTGGTAAATAATTTGACGAAAATTTAAAAATTACTACAACTAAAAAGATTTAACTTACAGAAAGCAAGAATGAACAAGCAATGGCCTAAGAGGGCCATTCTTTTCCTTTTCATTATTTTTTCTTCGTAGAAAGTAAATTCGAATGATGGTAAAAAATCACAAACACGGAACACTTTTTCTTACACTCATTGCAGAAGCACGTTTTTCGGTAGATTTTATTTGAAAATATCATCTTTGTTAAACTATTTTACAGAAAATTCTTAATTTTGTTTTCTTGAAATTTTTGAAAAAATTGAAATTTGAAAAATTTTCAACAGAAATTTAAAAACTTTTTTCATGCTGGGGAGAACATTTCTTAGAAAGATAAACACAGCGGTTGAGAACTTTTTCATCTGCCATGCAGGAAAAAGCGCAAAGGCTTTTATTCAATGGTCACTTTCGCCAATCTTGTGGCCAGCTTTTGACCGCTTTTATCATTTTTAAATGTAGATTGATTGTTCTGGTTGTCCTTGGCTTCTCATTCCGTATTTAGCAA
Source organism: Lepidocyrtus fimetarius (assembly GCA_036507315.1). Classification (NCBI taxonomy): domain Eukaryota; kingdom Metazoa; phylum Arthropoda; class Collembola; order Entomobryomorpha; family Entomobryidae; genus Lepidocyrtus; species Lepidocyrtus fimetarius. The sequence goes on along the minus strand of JAANSO010004333.1, from coordinate 4,796 downwards.
ATAGAGAAGGAAAGTAAAAAATGTCGACGACGTTGTGGTTTATTTTTTACAAGTTAAAGTCACAATGTTTAAGATACGTATGATGCAGACTTTGGAAAAACTCAAAGGCATCAAAAAACTTTCCAAAGATTACACTTCGCAGCCAAGTAGATAGTCACTTCAATAGCCCAACACTTTCTAGAAGAAAATTTTTCCCGTTTTTGTTTCACCAACTTTCACTGACTTCACTTGTCAAATCCATCACAAATATTAACTTGCATTTAAAAACCATCTAAACCAAAATGACATTCTCTTTATATTCGTATATTTTGGAAATTTATCTCCATAAGAAAAATTGTTGTAATCAATTCACTTTGTAAAGCCACAGCACATCTCACTGGGTCTATGATCCCAATCGAATAAGAAAGATGCATTTTCTGCTCAATAGAAAAGAAAAATATATAAACATGTGATTTAGTATTACGGTAAATTATCCCGCCGATTAATTAGTTTTAATATATATTTCTAGCAAAAATGTAAAGATGATTCACTTTTCTGGTTCAATCCAAAATTGTTGTTGTTTTATTTATGAAATCGGTCAAATAGGCTTTATTTGAAGACGTAAAGAAACAAGAACTTTCACTTAAATTACTGCAAGCACCTGAACAACCACGGAACATACCATGCAATTCTAATTTTCAAGAAGTTTCAAACAGCTGAAAGTTATTAAAAACTTTGAAAACAAATCCGAAATTTTCTACAATATTGATTTTTACAAAAACGAAGAGCGTGAGAAGTGGCCTTTCCCCTGAAAAGTTTGTGAGCCACTGAAACTGAAGGGGAAGGAAGCATTCTGGATTTATACTCGTGCGCGCTCCACTTTCTCCCCTACTCCTTTTTGCCTTGTTTATCTCTTTAAGTTTATGGCACCTTTTCATTTTAGCCACGTTGGAAGATGGTACCTTTTTTGCTAAAAACGGAACGTTTTGATGTCAAATGTACATTTTTCGAAACAGATAAGTCTAGAGACAAAGAAAAAACGAAGGTGTCTAATAAAAAATAGAAATGTTTGTATCCAATTTTTATTTCTCTATTTTCAATAAACAAGTAGTTGGTTAGTAGTATGTACTGAGTTTTATTTGTAAATTATAGACCTCACAAATCGTTGTCGGCTTTCTCTACCTGTCGCAGCCGTCAAAAACAATCATCACATATTTCTCATGAAACATTTTACTCCACGAAAGGTTTCTATTAAAATCCTTATCTTTAGATTTGTAGGCTGCCCCAAAAAAGCAATCTTTTAAATCGAAGCAAAAAAGTTACTGAATTTGTTACAACTCGTGCCAACCTCTTTTTTCATTCAAATTTCTAATAAATCTTTTCATTTAAATGCAACTGCAATCTGCTTCACTTGAATACATGTAGATTTACTTTGATATTCTGTCGACGTTTCATAGTCACAATTTTGCAATTGATAAACCTGGGTTTAGATAAATTTAGAAACATTCTACATGTAAGGTTATTTAAAGAAAACCGTGGCAGCAACTCCTTTCAGCTCTCACATGACAATTTAAACACAGGTTTCGACAATATAAAATGTGACGCCATTCGCAAATATTGTGCTCGCTTGCCTGGAAGAAAAACGTAGATATTATGTTAATTGGCAATGACTGCAAAAAAATATGATAAATTTTAAAAAATAAGACATTGTACTATTTTATGAACACATAATACATCTGTGCAATGCAAATAAATGCAAAATAACAAAAGATACTAAATTGTGATATTGATATCCTCAAACTCCCACAAATCATTAATTTTAAAAAGAGGAAAAACGGATCGCATTACAAAAAGAAATGGAATCATCATTTTTCACATAACATCAAATGTTTAGGTTCTCTTTCTTTTCCCATTTTTCTTTTCTTGTCAGCAAAAGTGGAAAACTAAACAACTTTCGGGATACCTCCATCACTTTCTAACGATAAAGTTTCTTTCAGATCCTTTGGAAAAGTTTTGGTTTTCCATAATCATGTAATTTATCAACTTTTACACTAACAATCAACAGCTTTTTTTCTGAAAGCTTAAAAAAAGAAAAAAATAGCTTGGATGCCTATGACTCTATTTTGGATTTTCTATAACATAATCTAGAAGGAAACCTTACTGTATTTCATATTTTGGTAGCAGATTTGATAAGTAGTCATAAACCTTCTGCTCAACACAGAGCATCATTTTTTTACTAAAAACAAAGTAGTGGAGATGAATTGAGTAGAAAACGAGAAAATAAAAACAAGGTAGAGGTTTATAGCTTGTTTCTCCCCTTTTCTCATAAAAATGCAGATGAGGTGATGATTTCGAGAAAAAGGAGGGGAGGATGCTCTTTGAGCTTTTCCTTCACGTATTACGACATTTTTATGCATTATGCACATCGAAAAGTGAGCAGGAAGTTGTTATGTCGTGCTTGCTCTTGAATTGAAGGAAAGAATCAAAGCAAAAAACAGCTTTCAGTCTGTAAAACAGAAAGGTGAGTATGCAAGACGATGAAGATTGGTAACTCCTGATGAAAAACCCTTTTCACAACAACGCATAAAATTATTTTTCTTTGCTTGTATTTGAATCTAAAAAATACATTTTGTCCATCAACTTCTGAATTTGATTTGAAATAGAATCAAGAAAACACCTTTTGAGTCAAGAGGAACGCTAAAGTCTTATATTTCCATTTCCAATTCTACTGTTTGAAATTGATTGAAAACGATCCCTTTCATTCGCTTCGTTCCTTTTCACTTGACAATGTACACACAGCAGCTATAATTTTCTTTTGTAAGAAATAGAGAAAAACATTGAATAATTTTAAGGTTTCTGCTTAAAGATTGGTTCGACGAGTAAAACCAAGAAAATTTTAATGCCAAAGAAATGTAATTTCGTATAAATTGTTGATTGTGATATCAGGTTTATAGAATGTGGTTTAATTGATCTAGTATTAAATCATTTCTCATGATAGTGATATTTTTGATCTGCGGCAAATTAAATCTTAATTTATGAAATTTTTCCATTGATAACCTAAAACCTAAAAAATATTTTTTATTTTGTTAGGAAAATTTAAAATCCCAATACAAATTTTAAAGCATCCTTTCATTGCATCCTTCTAAAATTCTCGTTTATTACCAATTTAAAAAGTTTGCTCTGATGAACCCCACAATAAGATAAACTATTAGCACCCAAATAATTGTTAGGCTTAGACATTGTCCAGCATTAGCTTTTAAACCGTTCTGAACAAAGTTAATCCCAAAGCACGCTTCACACGCAAATATTTTTATGTTTAGTTACGCTGTTGGGGACTCGCAAGTACTTTCCTTAATTCATTGCAACAGCTAATGCAATTTTGTTTGTTGTAAGCTATATTAAATTCATACGAACTGACAAAAGAAGAATTCAAAGAAGGGGAATAACAAACAGAAAGAGAGACACTGAATGAGACGATGTGGAAAAATTGATCGCTTTTCACATGGTTTGGCTTTTGGAAAAGAGGGATCTCCGTCAATGCACATTTTTGTTGATTACCAAAATGCTCCGATGAAAATTTACAGAAAATGGAACCCTTCCTTCATTACTGCGTTGCTTGAAGAAAAAATAAATGAAATGCTTTCATGAAAAATATTGCCTTTTCAATAGGTTCTCCTTAGGCTTGCTATTTTTGTTGTTTTTGCACAAATAGAAATGCGGGAGTAGATAATTCCATTTCAAATTCCTTTTCAAGTTGAAATTATTTCTCTTTTAAGCTAAATAGGGAACACGAAAAATGGAAATTAATCGAAGCACTTTTGAAAGCCATTCCATTGAGAATTTTAAACGACTGGTGAAACAGCATTAGCCCTGTAGTTAGTGCAATGATGAGGATATAAGTGTGCTCTAGCTTGTAGCAAAAGTGTAAGGCAAAACAGATGGAATTGGATGTGGCTGTGTTGCTGCCTGGAAATAATCGAGCGTCACTAAAACTTTATGAACTCTCTGTATCTATGCTAGTTTATTAGCTATCACGATAGATAATGTAGGAGTGGGAGGTTTCTTCGAGAATGGATTGTTACTACTTTCCACTGACAAGTCAAAGAGTTTCACTGCAACACTAAAGAGAAAATAGTTGAGAAAAAATATTACTACCATCATTACCTTCAATATCAGCACTTGTTCTGTAGTGCAGATTAAGATAACTTTAAAGCGATTTTATTTCCCGTTTCCCTTTGAATTTCAAAGGAATCTTCATAAATTGATCTCAAGTTTGAAACGAGCTTTCTCTGATCCCACCGATCAATCTTTCTCTGGACGAGTTGAAAGAACGCTTAAAAATTGTCAATTGCGTTTACTGTTGCGTATCGCACCCATTTTTTCTGTTCACTGACTCCGTCACAACATCGTTTTCAGTCTGGTTAATTAGCACTTGAACTTTTGTTTAAAAATTTCTTAACTGATGTGAGTGGAAGCAACTTTAATTGTAGCAGTTTTTAAAATATGGTTTCTAAAGAGGAAAATTTTGCGATTTGGAATTACTGGAACAAAACTTTTATAATTTGTAAATGCAAAAAGGGCGAGATCAATCCCTCCACATATTAAAAAGTTTTTAATTTTTAGATTTAAGTAGCGTAATTGACTAAAGGAAGATTCAATCAAGCGAACAGGGGGAATAACAATTTAATACCTAACAAATATTTTAGCTTTTGTTATTTACTCGTTTCATTGTTTTAACCAAATATATTCGGCACTTTTTTGCTGTAATTTACAAAGAAAATTACATTTTAATGATGTTATTTAAGAGTGGGTGTTGG
>JAANSO010004332.1:0-10226 GCA_036507315.1 Lepidocyrtus fimetarius | reverse complement strand
AGATGTTAAAAGTAGATTGAACTGGCTCGCAAAAGTACCCAAATTAAGTGGGGTGATGTAAAGGCTTTATTCAAGCCTCAACTTCCCACGGGCGTTCACTTTCTGTCCCACTTGCAGAGTTTAGTTCGGGAAAGAAGAAAGTCGCTGGTGCGAAGCCAACTCTGCCAAATTCTTTGGAGCGGGACTAGCTTTCAAATTAGAATCTGAAGAGAAAATGGAAATAATTTAAGTGGCATTCCTTAAGGGGCAATGTAAAAAACTAAAATTACTTTTAAAAATAACAAAAAACGTAGCTTTACATTAGCTAGTTTTTTTTGCATTCCGACATGTCAGACATTGATAAGTGAGGAAGGCATTTAAGCTCCACACAGGTCGCCGGTAGATCTGGAACTTGTTTTCACATTAAAACTGCCTTTCTGCGGGAGCCCTTTCTGTCAACGCTTACTCCTTATACTAATTTTGAATTACCCCGATGATCAGTACATTTGTTCCTTAGATTATTTCTACAAAGAAAAACATGTTTAGCTCTGTTAAATATCCTTGTATTGCGTAAACATGTTTTATTACGAGATAAACTTTTAGTATTGAAAATTAAACTTTTAAGCTCCGCTTACTTTTGTCTTTCATTTTCTCCAGGTCTACAGACATCAACGAAGATAAATTATTAATCAGGAAGCAATTAACCAGACTCCTTCCCAACAGACTCTGACATTCTTCTGACCTTCTGGTTATACTCGAACACCTTGCCAATAGTTATTTGATTTAAAAATTACGAATTATTGAACTTGAAAATGAATTTAACTTTTGTAAGATAGCAATTCAAAGTGGACTCTCAACTTACAAAACGGTTCAACAACAAGGCTCGTTTAGTGCCACATTTTGCAGATATGTACGGGACGCAGCCCAGGCTGGAATAGAGTTCATACGCTAAATCGGTTGTAATCAAAGAGACTGAATTGCTTTTGTAAAATATCTGAAAAGAAAGGATAAAATGCAGACTTTCGATACGCAACGTAAGAAAATAGTTTAAACTTATAAGCACATTTTTACTTTTAACGATGAAATAAAAACTAATGCGGTACATTCGCTAGTTTTTCGTGTTCCTTTGTGGTTGGCTTCCGTTTTATTTTTTGGGGAAGCCGATTCCACAGGTCACCAGCGGATCTGGAGCTTTACATTTTCCTCTGTCCTTTCTCATTTCCTTCTTGAAGGGTCCCCAACGACGCCGCTGCTTTTAATAACCTTTCTTGTTCATACAGTATTATCTCGATGAACTTGTTTCAGTAAATCAAATAATCTTAAGTGTATCCATTAATTATTTTTTACCTAATTACGATAGAATATCATAATATAATTGATACATCTTTGAAGGTCATCGTTGGATGATTCCAGACCAAGTTGAAAGCAAAAGTGAAAAAAACTCTTCGTGACCCATTTACAAACACAGTAACGGGACGATACCCGATGTAGAATTTAGATAACGGCGGGCTTTGAGCAGGGGTAGCTTTCAAATGGGAATCTGCAGAACAAATAGACACAAAAATAATTAAAGTATGCTGAGGACAGCAAGTTAAGGTTAACTTCTGAGAGATAATTACTCACGGCTGCTATTTTTGATCGAGAAATCCATTGCAAAGCAAATCCAAGAATTAAATGTACTTTGTAAAAATCTGCTCTGTAAAAAACGAAGAAAATTGCAGTCGTCTCTTCAGGGGCAATATTGGGAAACAATTATTTTAAAATTATACGATTTTTACCTTAAATAAAAAACTGAGGCATTACATTTGCTCTAGTTTTTTTCTTTCAAGTTCCAATTGAATTAGAAAGGAAGCCAACATGACTCAGGACACTGGCAATGGAATGTTTACATACAATCATCACAATAGCATAGCATTATTTTTAATATTAGTTAGTGTTATCGCTGATCATTTAAAAATATTTTATAAACTTACCTTGTTAACAATTAGAAACAGAAGATGTACATTAGTTTCCGTTTTTCAGACGTGTACCCTTTGGTTGCGAATTACATTTGCTTTCCTCGGTTTAATCATCCTTTTTTGGTTGGTTGGCTTTCCTGTGAATTAAAAAAATAAACAAAATTGTATTCTTGCGGGTTCTTAAGGATTTTAATAGCCTTGAATTCGTCAAAAATTAAATGCTTCCGCTGTACAACCGTAAAACTACTTTAAAAAGGTTGAATAATTATCATTTAAGCTTACAATTAACCTGCAAAAATAAACATTTAAAATTAACACATTTTCCTACCTAATGAAATCACTTTTTGGGGGAATTGCCGTCAATACAAAAATAATATTCATCGGTCGTTAGTTTGATTAGTATTTTAACTTTTAAACAACATTAAGATAATTTTTAAAACGTTCTAAAAACTGCAGCTTAACTGACTCAATCCTAACTTACAGAAGTCAAAGAGAAGACTAGCGGAAAAGCTTTTCAACTCCTCCACTTTGAAGACGTGGACTGTGAAAACGAGGCAGAGAAGAACCAAAGCCACGCCGTTTACGGCATTTCAGCCAAAAAGCCATAAAACTTTAGAAAATAGGTCGGTGATGATGAATTAAGGAAATTAACCAATTACCTGACGCACGTTGATTGGCATGGCAATGGAATTTACAAAGTGGAGAAAAAGATAAGAAAGCGGAGCAGAGCTCATTTGCTGGCATTCCTTTCTCCCTTTTTCGTCTTCTTCTTCATAATCATCGCCTTCACTCTCATTGCATTCGACCAGATCGAGAAATTGAACAGGAAGCCGAGAGTTTCAGTTTTATCTGCAATTAAAATAAAAACTACGTTAATCGGCTAAAATGGAGAATGTCTCTTACAAATACAAAATCCTGTTAGGGGAAGATTAACCATGACAGAATAAAAAGGAAGTAAGAAAGGGAGGAGATAGGGAAGACAAAACCAGTTCATTTGCGTGCATTTATTTCTTCATCTCTTTTCTTTATCAAATCTTAATTTCTTTTTGCTGTACAAGCTAGAATGCGATAGAAAGAGAAGGTGCAGACACTAGACAGGAAGCTTATGATTTACATGAAAAACACGTTGATTGGTAAAAATTGAATGAGCACTTTAATATCCCCAAAAGGGGGAGAAGATTAATTGGATTATTGTAATTGTGCTCAACTCTCTTGACAAAATTAAAGCGCATAAAATCCAAAGAAAAAATCAAAATTACATTCATCAAATCAACATCAAATCATCATCCTTTTAAAATTATTTATAAAATAATCATCATTTTAATAAACTTTGTAAATCACTCGAATGATCTTTTTCACTATCCTATTTTGATGTTGCATAAGATGGAAAATCTAATGCTGCATAGATTTACCTGAGAGCTCAATATTAAGCTGCCCCCATCAAAACCAAAATCAAGGCTTTCCCATCAAATTCATTCGAGAACAGATATGGAAGGTGGTTAATTAACAGTGGAAAATGGCACTGCCATTTCCCATTATTTCTTATTCCCAGGCACCCTAAAAAAGGTGGGAAATAGCCACCCTTGCAATGCACTAAATAGTAAGTATAGAGTTGGCGGGACAAAATTTATTTTCCCTTTATTTCCCATGTCCATTATTTCCCATTATTGGACAGGGCATGGGAAATACTGGTTATTTCCCTGGGAAATTTCCATGTCTGTTCGAGAATTGTCTATTTTTAAAAAAACAGGGCCAAACGTAAATGTTAATGAAATAATATCAATTTTTTAAAACCAATCTCACGAAAAAAATGACAATGAAAAGATCCTTTGCCCGTTAATTTATAACATTTGCAAATCTACAATTATCCCTGTACTCCATTATTATAGTCATAATCTCAAAAACTCATTTTGATTAATTTATATAACCGGTTTTTATTTTCTATTCTTATGTTTGATACGCACGTGCTCGCATCATAAGTATTATTTTAATTGCCATTTTCAATAAGCCCAGCAATTTGCATGCAATTTTTAAGCAATTTTCTAAAATGACAATCTTATTCTATTGCAATTTTTAATATTTTCACACGTACCCATGAAGTTCCCAGCATTCACATATCTGCTACGTTCTGGAGCGTTTCTTCTGACGCCGAATCCATCTATTACCCCTTCCCTCTTGTATCTCTTTGGTGGAAAGTATTGGGCAGTCTGGGTATTGTCTCCCGTCGCGCTCCGAAAACCCGTCTCCTTTGAACTGGACACCTCACTATTCCAGAGTGATCGCGGAAGACGTGGCTTTTCGCGAATCATTTTCCCCATCATTAAGACATCGGAACAATCGGTGAGGTGCCTGAACCAGCCATCAGTTGCAGAGTCTCAGGCCTTTCAAATGATTGAATCTAAAACAGACAAAATAGAACACGCTATTTAGTTTATGTAATTGTAATTAAAAACAATTTTTATCTCAACATTGCATATAAATACTAAACAGCATATTATAAATTAATCACAAAAATAATTACGTCATAGTTAGAATGATTCCAAGGGACTTACTTTTAAATACGCTAATGATACGCTGTGCGTTCAGTTAATGGAGAAACGGAAGTCAACCGACGTTTAAATTGTGTGACAAAATCCATTTGTATCCTTTCCTCTCTATCCTTTTTCCATTCTTCAACTGAAAGGATAACCTTCTGTTTCTTCGCGGATTAATTCTGCATAGGTTTTTTCCAACAATTAAGCCTGTCCAGTTCATTTTCGACCTGGAGAGGAGTTTCCATTCGCTGCAAAAATAAAGTAAGATTAGATTATCGCTACAAATCTTGTTGTTACGCCTTGCACGCAATTAATTTTCTTTGTTGTATTTTATTTATGTGCAAAATTGAAAAACCATAAATACCCAATTTTTGAAACATTGAAAATACTTACGAGTTTGGCACAATCGTCGTGATTTTCCTGCGAAAATAGTTTTTAATCCCCAACGACATTTACACCTGTCGCTTGGGAAATCTGTTCCGGAACTGGGGAGGAAGATGAGCACTAGCATTGCCTGATCTTCGTAGCCTTAAATGCCAAAGCTGATAAATATTTCGATCGGATGAAAACGGTTGATGAATTGGGATTTCATTTAGATTCCGCAAACAAAGCATTGTTATAAAAGCCTTTTAGCTTCAAGTCTCTTCCTCAAAGCCCTCCAAAAGTAAAGGTCAGGCAGGTCGTTCCCTTCTTCTTTGCCTGAATTAATCCACAATGTACAAGTGTCAATTACTAATCTTGTTAATTAATCAACTTAAAATTGAATATGGGTAAACATTAATCACAATTGGAGTGTATTTGACTTACGTTTTTGTTCACGATTATCCCGCTATTAGTAGCACTAATCGAAGACGCTCAAGAGTGTTTTGAATGGTCTCCAGCATCCAATACAAGCAACGCTGAACCAAGGTCTTCTCTGCAGAATCTGCTAACAAACAGGTAATTTAATAATAAATTAATCACTTACGAAATATTTTATTTATTAAATCAATACTTTCCGCTTTTTTATTTAACCAAACGGTCAGCAACGAGGTCTAGAAGTAAAAATCAAGATAGATCTTCTCAAACGGATGAAGCCTCTGAAAGAAAAGTGTCACGAGAAGATGCTTCTACTTCTACTAATGATGAGTCTTAGTAAGAATGGGGTTGGCTTTTGTATGAAAACCATTCAGAAAGAAGCGATAAAATATAAATTATCCATCTCTAATTGTGTAATACAGGAAAATAAATAAACAACTACAAGTAGGCTTACCTTTAAGAAATTATTAATAACAGAAACTTTACATTAGCCTTGTTATTTTTATTCAACTGCATGGTGGACATCCGCTCCTAAATCAATCAATTCAATTAGATCAGTGACAGATCACATTTGGATTTAAACTATTGCTACAAATAAAAATTAAAATGAAGGTTGTTTCTTTATTTACCTGCATGAAATCTGCATCTTTAATTACAGGAAGTGCGGAGTAGTCATCTTTCGCTTAAAATCACGTAATTTTCTCCTACGGAGCTTGGATGGTCAATGGCCTTCCAGACGGGTTACTCATCCTTCCTCTTTATATAACCACATGGATCTTAAAATCATACAATCTTAAATTACTTATTTTAATTCGTATTAAAACACTGTTCATATCACATGAAGAATAAAAACCAAAATCTCCCCTACAGACAGCATGAACTTCTGTTAAAGCCGAAGTGATTAAATCCATTGATCGTTGGCTTAAATATAACTTTGTTAAACACAAAACGAAATAATTTAAAGACCTTTTAGAAACTGTAACATTACATTTGTTACAATTTCCCACTACAAAATTTTCCATTGTGAAGCTTTTTTCTTCCACCCTTCCTTCCCCCTCCGCATCCAACTACTTACTAACGGAGAAGCCAAAGAGAAGACTGGCGGAAAAGCATTCAACTCCTCCACTTTGAAGACGTGGACTGTGAAAACGAGGCAGAGAAGGAGCAAAGCCACGCCGTTTACCGCATTTCAGCCAAAAAGCCTTACAACTTAAGAGAAAAAGGTCGGTGATGATGAATTAGGACTGGCGCAGGAAATCAACAAATTGGCTGCAGCTCGTTGATTGTCAATGGAATTTACAGAGTGGAGAAAAAGAGATAAGAAAGCGGAGCGGAGCTCATTTGCTTGCATTCCTTTCTCCTTCTCCCCTTTTTATCCTCCTCGTATTCATTATCGTTCCGTTCACTCTCTTTCCATTCTGTCAGGGCGAGAAATTGAATGGGAAGCCGTGAGTTTGAGATGTGACTTCAAATGAAAAAAACCACGTTAATCGGTTAAAATGAAGAATGTCTATTACAAACCAATACAAAATCTTGCTAGGGGAAGAGTGATCATGACAGTAAAAAGGATGAAGAACGAAGGAGATAAGAAAGCCAAAATGAAATCAGCTCATTTGCTTGCATTCCTTTCTCCATTTCTTTATCAAATTTTCATTCTATTCCGGCCTGTACAAGCTACAGAGAATGGGATAGAAAGAGAAGGTGCAGACAGGCAACGTGAATTCAATCAATTAGCAATGTAAACCCCAAAGTGGAAGTCATTATAATCATCACCATTCTGAAGATTAAGAGGAGTTTATTAAATTAAAAATGTTTTCGAAACGGCCACAGAAAAAATAATTTTAACAACAAAACCAATCAAAGTAATTATGACTGGCTTCATCTTTCCCAATAAAATGTCTCAAGAACTCCTCAAAATGATCTTTTGATCTTTTCATTTCTTTAGTAATTTTCAGTTTTAAAACCAAAAAGCTTTGCACTAATTTTTCCTTCAACGGAATGCAATCTTTAAGCAGAATTCTTCAATCCCTCATTTGTTTTTCTTATCAACTTGATTTTTACATAAAGAGAGAAGTTTGAGGAATGCAGCTAGCGTAATTGAAGGAGAATTGAAGTGATGGAAAACATTCCGAGGGAAGTGGACATCAGCAATCTTTTCCTGAGGAAGAGGGATCCAGACTCATCCGTTGGGAGTGGGAGGGAAATGGCAAAGAGGAGGATTTATGTGAGGCGCAGATCATTAAATCATTAAGGCGCAGATTAATTAATTATTATCTTAATTACTTTCACTTGCATCCGTAACATCCCGGGAAATAACTTTCCTCCGTCTTTTTCTTTTATTTTTGACAATTTCATCCCCTCAAGCCACTTCCGGATTTATTTTCACTCCCTTCCTTGTTCGGCTTGTCTCCCTTTCTTCGCAAATAATAGTGCAAGTATGAATTATGTATGCATACGTAATGATTCCCACAAGGGGTCATCATGTTCTCAGCAACGGAGTAATCACCCACTCTAACTCTGTATGATGATCATTCTCTTATTCCCCTGTATGATTATGTGAAAAGATGATAGGACTATTGAATCGTAATCCCTAATCATATCGATTAATTTTTCACACGCATTTTTATTGAGCTTCTTTTCCTTTTGGATTTCTTTCTTGACGCCTCCACCGCTGACCACTTTAGGGATTCCTCTAGACTTTTCTTTGAAATGTCTTTGGCAAGGATCAAACAATAATTATATAATTAAAAATCGACAAGCAACTCTTTAGCTGAATATTTCTATGATTGAGTTACCTTATCGTAGATTAATCATACACAATTAGAAATTAACATTAGAATTTAGATAGAAATTTAGCCAAGAAAGCAACTGGGCATTCCTGAAGGTAGATTGCTGATTTAAATGAAGTTGAACAGGTTTGATTATCTGCAGTCCATTCGTTTCTTCATCATACTAATCGAAAGTATTCCAGAGAGTTTATTCATTCATGACCGTTTGAATTGAATATTATGTAGCTTTTTAATGGCCAGTATGATTAGACCTGACCTCAATATTTTGTGTTAAATAAGAGAATCAGGATCGTATTTGGCGTTCATGCAATCATACACGCACAATTTGATTCCAATTCGCTTTTAGTTTTAATTAAAGTTTCCGTTTTTATCGGAATCTAATGAGATCACTTCCCCACTTACGTAATATCAAGGAAATGGCAAAGGTCGGAAATTTCTACAAATCTGAAACTGATTACAATTGATTTCCTGTTAATTTTAATGCTTTCACTTTTAGTAAAGTTTGTATGGGCTCTTGTTCGAATTAAAATGAAGATTTGAGTTGGATTAAATGATTTTAAATATGTGAATTCTGGCCGGATGGAGACCCGCTATGACTGGAACTTTAAATGCCAGAAACTGCACTAATTGATGAGATGAAGTGCGAATGCGAATGGGTTTGAACATAAACAAAATTCTTTATTACTACATTTCTTATATTGTTGTTTAATTATGATTATTTATGTGGATTATGATTACAATTAAAACCTGTAACGAATTACCGGAACATTTTCGTCAAAAAAATACATTGTGATTGATTTAAATGTAGTTGTTTAGCACAGTTCATTGAATAATTTGTAGAAAATAAGGAAATCCTAATGAAAGTGCTGAATTGTGTATTTATTCCTGAGCAGGTGAGCCATTGTTTGAGCGTTGCCTTTCGTGTGAACGGAGCAGACCCTCCAGTTTGCGCCGGAAGGAGTGTTTTGCACATTCCAAAAAGTTTTGTCCTTGTGTGTCCAAAGTGTTTCTGCAAAACAGTTTTAAGTCATTTGAACATTTTCAGTGGAAAGGTTTATTTTGTGTTTTGTAATTTTTTTGCATATAGTATTTTAAAAAATGGAAATAGCTTTTAAGATGTTGAAGCGGAGTGAAATCGCAGCAGAAAAAATTGATCATTTAACCAATTATAAAATGACTTTGTAGAATATTTTCTTTTATTTTTGATAAGCCTCGTTTAAATAATATTTTTGAGTTTTGATTAAATTTCTGTGGATCAGTCTTCGAGAAAAAAGGAGAGCTAAAGCTTTGCCCAAGCTGCCTTCGCATTCAATCTTTTTCATTCGACCCTTTTTGTTCGAGTTTTACCTTTTTCCCTTTGTCATTTGAACATATGGTTTCAGTGGAAAGGTTTATTTTGTGTTTTGTATTTTTTTTTGCATATTTGTGATTTACAAAACAAATTGGCAATAACATGCAAATTTTCAAGCTAGCGTCTATGCAGGCTTGCTGTTTTTATTTTAACAGCCAACAATGCTTTATTTATCTGCAGGGAATATAGTTGAAAAATAAAACATTTTAGAAGACATGTCGTCAAATTGTCTTGAGCTTGTTGAATAAAAGGTTGACTAGAAGTTTTTGCAACAGGAAAATAAGATAAAAGTACGCAGATAGAGATTTTTATGGAGCTTTTAATCCACGTATTGACAACAACGTTTTTTACAATGAGTATATCTTTTTGCAATTTTTCATGACAAGATTTCTCCAATACTGAAGTAATCAAAATCCATGTTGGGTTTATATAGCCCTTCTTTTTCCACAAATATGCAACACCGTCACTTTTTTGAATACGAAGTGACCTTCAACAATTGCTTAAAATATTGCTTGAAATAATAATTTGGGGATAAATTCCGATTTTATTAAATACAGTCAAACTTCGATATAACGACCATAGATACAACGAACCTTTGCTATTACGATCGTAATTCCTGTCGCCCGAATCAAGCTAATGTATTTTAAATGGAGAGAACAGTAGATATAACGACCATAGATATAACGATACAATAGATATTACGATCCAATTTTCGGTTAAAATAGGGAAAACCCTATGCTATATAACGATCGTGATCGGTTTAACAATGTAAAATGAGTAATTTTTGAAAATTTTTAGGTACTTAGCTTGCCAAAAA
>JAANSO010004330.1:0-10229 GCA_036507315.1 Lepidocyrtus fimetarius | reverse complement strand
GTCAGTTGGGGTTGCATAGATAACTAGTGAGCAAGCTGGCAAGGTAAAAACAGCCTTTAGCGAAAAAACAAGGATTGCATGCTTTATAATTTCCCAGGTATTTACAAAGTATTGACCAACTAGGCCTTAACAATCCTCTATCTCTTACGCATTGTAAAGATAAAAAAGTTAAGAAATCTCGCCCGGAGGGTGGCTCGTAAACCAGCAGAAAATGAAGAAGAGAATCCAAACAAAAACGGTCTTATTTTAGATGTGCTGTGCATACTGACTAGTTTTCAGTTAAATCATCTCGTCATATTAGTAAATACAAAACTGAACCAGGCAGGCGTAACCTTTCTTTCGTTATAAAAAGTGAAATGCAGAACATATTTGGCATCCTAAACCAAGCATATTTTTTCAAATCCATATCTAATCAGGTTGAGAATCCCGTCTAAAAATTCTAGACTTTTACTGTTGAGGAAGTCAAAGTTAAGTTCTTATGGAAAATCTAAGTTTTCCTGAGGCATGACGAACTGAAATTTACAGTGTGACATAACCTTACATAATACTTTCTATAATTCAACAAAAGACTGCACTGACCAAACGAGATTGCTTCAACCTGAGTCTTATCACCTTGTTCGGATCTCTCTCTATTTCAACCGTATACTCTCGTTTTTATCAACTTAATTAAACATCGTAAAAATTCTTCTTTCCCGTCGGTGTGATGGAGATTTGCGGCAGAAATCAATAAGGAAACCAGCAACACTTTACCTTTCCCTTTGTGTAGTGTTTTGCAAACATTTAAAAAATAAAACTGGTTAGACACTTTACCTGTGTTATTTATCTACGTAAAAATTCAATTAACTTTCCTGTCATTTTCATCAAAGAAATAAGTAGAACCCGCACAGTCGCTGCCAAACCCTTTCATTTTCCTGCACTCTTCTTTTCTCATTGATTTTCAAAACCACCACTAAAAATCTACTGCTTATTATTACGTATTTCTTTACTCATATTTCCCATGTTATTGCATACTAATCCCATGAAATGAAATAAAAAGAAGAAGTATGCAACATTTAGAAAGCATTCCATTCAATAATTTGACACCTGATTGTGTCATTAGAACAAGTGAAAAAACTGTTTTTGTCACTTATTCCAGAGAAATTTTTTCCCAACCCGAGAATCTTTTACAGTGCCCTGCTGTTGATGACAGCTTCAAGCCATGCGTGTAAAAACTTAATGCCAGAGTAGGAAATAAGAAGTATGCAACATTTAGAAAGCATTCCATTCAATAATTTGACACCTGATTGTGTCATTAGAACAAGTGAAAAAACTGTTTTTGTCACTTATTCCAGAGAAATATTTTCCCAAACCGAGAATCTTTTACAGTGCCCTGCTGTTGATGACAGCTTCAAGCCATGCGTGTAAAAACTTAATGCCAGAGTAGGAAAGAGGAAGGCAGAGCCCTTTTTCTCCCTAATCTCATAGGTTTTCCCCATGCAGGTGGAAATAGAATAAATCACTTTGAAAGAAGGATGCTCATTTTTCTCTTGTTTCATATTACCAGTTAAATAACAAAGAAGGGGGATTATGTAATACTGAATCAATTTACACAGTAAATCATAGAAAATACATATTTGTTATGATATGCACAGACACATTCAAAACCCTTTTATGTAATAAAAGAAGGGGAACAAAAAGTGTAGTGGGCAGAGTAATATTTTTCAAGGTATTATCTAAACCTGCCAAGTGCCAAATATTTTCCCCTTAACCCTTTCAGATTTATTACTCACCTACTTTTCCCTCTGTATAAACTCACGTAGATTATTACATATCATGTTCCTCATCATCATCTTCTTTTTATAAGTAGAAAATTACAAAAAAGGATCTTCCCCGTTTGAAACGAGACTAGAACATTTTTACGTTTTTAAATTAGTAAAAAAAATGAGTCCTTTTCCATTTTGTTTTCAACCGTGTTATCATTAAGGAAAAAATTAACACTTTGTTAATAACCAGAAATAGAATGACTTAAAGCAAAACATCACGCTAGCTTGAAATTAGTAAAACTTTCCAGTGATAAAAATGCATTATAATTACTTTAAAAAACGACACTTTGAGGAACGTCCCTGAAGGGGTAGAATAAATAACAGATAATTCTCCACATGCCAAATAAGATTAGAAAAGGATATATTACAAGAAAGCTAAGGGAATTAACATTTCTTTCTTTATCATTTACGAAGGAATAAGAATGTTTAGATCCTTCTTCCATGTAATTGACCTCTGACTGACATAATACATTATCCTATGTAATAATCATAACATGAGCTATAAGACCCGACACTATTATTTTACTTTCAACTCTTTGTCCATGTTATCTTTCATAAGTGTTTTTGAAAAGTACGCTGGTAAATGTTAGTTAATGTGTTTCTGTACACCTTGTTTGAATCGGGAAATATTACAATGCATTATCATGATAATAATAAGTCAGATTTTAAAAAAGATGATTAGAATGATGTACTTGATGATAATCATAATTAGCCATGATAAAAACCTGTGATGACGATCATCGTGAATTAAAAGCTGCACCTTTAAATAACACTTAAACGTTTATTAAAAGGCGTTTCGCCATGACTTTTTATCTTTAAGAAAATAATGAAAATCCTTAAAAAAGTGTTCACGACAGGAGAGTTGGGGAAGTGTTTTCTTCATACATTTTTCAATTTAACCGAGAAAATTGTAAAAATATCGTGCAAAAACCTTTTTCCTTTAAAAAGAATCCTTTCAAGAAAAGTTTTGGTATCCCACCGAGCCCGCATTCTTATTTGTAGAGATAAAGAAGTGGTAAAAACGAAGGAAGTGAAACTAAATGCTTTATTGCTTTAGCTCATCATCCCCGTCTTGATGACATCACACAGAGATCTCTTGTTCTGTACATGTCAATGTTCTTTCGTTGAGCATGTATGAAAAAAATAAAATACAAATTCACTTTCCGCTTTTTATAATTAGGTTTAATTATTGTTTTTACTCCATTTAGCAAACTATTAAAGTGGATCATTTTTATTCCAGGCTTTCTCCCTCTTTTAAAGTTGTCAAAGTCAATAAACATGAACCTGCCCGCTGAGTCCGTCTGTTTTCCAACCATTACTCTTCTTCCTCATCAGTCAAATACCCGTCCTTTTAAAAAAGAAGCAAACACCCATTACACCGGACATTATTACACAAGATGTTTGCTAGCTAGAGGAAATTAATGACAGCGTACTACTTTAAAAGCACATTTCCAGTTACGCAAGAGCCCTTGCTCATTTTTATCATGTGGTCATCATGTAAATTGCCATTAAGTAATGTTTTAGGTAAAAAAAACGGTAGAAAGAACTTATCTTGAAGAGCCTTCTTGTTTTTCTCGTATCAGGGTGGAGCACAAACACATCAACCATTTTATAATCATCAACTTCTTCAATCAAAAGCAACATCTTCGCATCAATAAAGAAAAAGCCAGTATTATCAACAGATCTTTAGTTTCATCTCATGAAGCATTACATCATCAAGAGGCTTACTCTCCCTTTCTCCTTAACAAGTGTAGACTGGACTCCAATTTTTTTGGATAAATTATGATAACGACAAGGAAACCGCAGGTTTAAAAATAATTTGCATTCATCATCCGCATCTAACCAGCACCTCATGCACGGAGCATAAAAACAAGCTTATTTGTCTTAACAAAAACGAGCAAAACGTTATCATCACGCGGACTGGTTTCTTCATAAAATTACATCTCTTATTAAAGAATATTTACAATAATAAACCCTTTCCTAAGACATTTCCCGGTGTGGTGCAGCGGAGGTACGTCTGCGGTGGTGGTTCTTGTGTTCTATTGTAAATGTGGTTTTAGCAATGGTTTTCCCTACAAAATACTTAACACGTGTGAAATCTCCATTAACTAACCAGTGCTAGTCTAATTTGCACTTTTTAACCATAATCTATTATCCTCAACAACCATATCAGCTTTTTATATTTTTCTGACTTTCTTTAAAAACAATTTTTCGAAACTTTAAAAATATTGACCATCAAAATATTTCTTTTCAATATTTATACAATTGACAGTTGGAGGGAGATCTGAGTCACAGGGAGTCTCTTGGGAATGGATCAAATCAAAATCAAATATGATTTTTATTTTTTAGATAAGACAAGATTGAGGAACAATGAGAATCGCATAAACCACCTACCTACCTACCACATACAAGTTTTTTGGAAATAACAACAATAGAAAGTCATTGTGCGTGTGTTGGCATTTCATGTAAATTGTTAAGTATTTTGCATTTTGTTGGCTTGTCTGTTTTATACAAGAAATCATAAACATTATCTTCGTCACATGAGACATTTTCCCCTGTTGTTTCTTTGCAAAGCAGGTTTAAATATGACAAACCTGTCCACATAATGGACATTACAAAACTACAAAGTGTCCACCCTCTCATGTCATCATAGTGTCTCCCTTCAGCATACGTGATATTAAAAAGTAGCTTTTAATAAAAAATTGTAAACTTTTTCGCAATTAGGAATATGGACGATCCTTATCGAATTTGATGACTAGAAAAATCTCAGAGAACATTTCCTTAAGAACACTTCGTCCAGGTACTACACGAGAATGAGGGAAACATGACAAGAAAACGGACTTTTGTGGTTTCCCCGTAATTTTTTATCCAATTTTTCTCCCATTGTCCGTGACATATGACATGTTCAACAAGATGAGGGAAACACGACAAGAAAACGGACTTTTGTGGTTTCCCCGTAATTTTTTATCCAATTTTTCTCCCATTGTCCGTGACATATGACATGTTCAACAAGACGGCAAAAAGTTTAAGAATTGTGGAAAAAAATTCAATATAAACGCCGACCCTTTTAAAGCATTGAGGACAAGTTCAATAATGATCTTGTTTGTTCCGTGTTGCAGTGTGTAAATGAAAATTGATCTACAAACAGGATAAGCTGACAAGAAAAGTCTTTTTCCAGCAAAGTTTTCCTTCTTTTGTCTGGATAAAAGAGATGACAAGTTCAATAATGATCTTGTTTGTTCGGTGTTGCAGTGTGTGAATGAAAATTGATCTACAAACAGGATAAGCTGACAAGAAAAGTCTTTTTCCAGCAAAGTTTTCCTTCTTTTGTCTGGATAAAAGAGAATCTTTGCTTGATCAGATTTACTTTACGGTTAAACGCGCCACAACAAGGCGCATAAAAATAACAAAAGAAGAGACCCTCTTTTTGGTGACAATGACAATGAATTAGCAGACAAACAACAGTCATTGACCATTAAGAATTTTTTGAGTAAGAAATAGAATAACGAAAAAATATGAATGAGTTTCCTTAAAACTTTTCAAAACAAATCAAGAAAGACTCACGAATTGGCTTGTACAACCCAAAATATTTTACTTAAATTCATTCACTTCACCGTCACAGAACTTGAATATAGGAATGCATAATAAAACCCTCTGCTTTTTTCATTTTTTCATACAATCACATTATCGATTTCTGAAGCCACGGAAGTTTCCCTTTGTCACTGAAACCTATTCAAATCATTGAAAATTCAGAATCAGTTCACTTTATGATATGACAATCCCATGACAAAAACCATATTGAATTTCTCCCCATGAAAAAATCCCTTTTCTCCATCATTTTTATTTTTAAAAATCAGGTTTTCATCATGTAATCATCAAACAACTTTTAAATTGCTTAGAGCTATTGAAAACCCATTTTGTTCTGCTATTCTTCTCTCCCTCTGGACATTTTTCCATTCTTTCTACACCTTTTCAGGTTTCTCATGCTTTGTTGAGTAAAAAACTAATGACAATCACTGTAATCAAATCATTATCATCATGACCATCATAATTTTGCATGATTCGTGAGTGCTTGCTCAAAGGAATGAAAAACGGCAAAAAAATGGTTCATATAGTTAACACCAATAAAAAAGTAAATGAAGGGAATCGGCTTTTTTATTAAGTGGTTCATTTAGCTCAAACCAGACTACCTTTGCTTAAAGATCGTTCGGACGCGTCCGTTGCATATGAACAATATCGACCAAATCTTTTGCATATTTTTCAACCCAAATGGATTCTTGTTCCAGGGGATTGTTTGCTGTTATTAACTAAACAAGCCTAAAGATACGTTCGGCTATTATTTTTCTCCGTAATGTTAATAATAGATTGTAATGCTGATACAGAAAATAAGTCGTGATCAGTTTGAGTTATCAATTAATTCTTTTAGTAAAGCAGCATAATACACCTTTTGAAAACTGTCCATTTTTAAAGAAATTGTTCTCAGAAATTTTAAAAAGCAAATTCTGCATTATTCTAAAGAAAAATGTTCCCTGACAACTTCGAATTTAATATTATACGCATTAGTCATAGTCATTCCCAAAGTAAACATAAAAAACAAGGAGGTTAGTCAACTCATAGTTTGTTTATTGAAGTAACAAGACACAACAATGGGATAATGTGGAGAAAGGACCATCCTTAACCTTGTTTGATGGAATGATGGCCCAAACGAGAAAAAATGATTGCTGAGCGGCATCCGTCTAACTAAAGAGATTTAAAAAGATCGCACCTCAAGTACCGCTCGGTTGAGCTATCACCGCAACTACTACACATTCTCACATTAAAAACGAAGTAATCATCATCATTTTTTGGAATATGAGTAAGAAAAGCAATATCCTCCGTACATATTTTTTTATATGAGGTGGATGCGTTGTTGATGTAGGTGGTGGCAGATGAGGAAGATTTACAAGTTGAAAAACTGATAATGTAATACCGGATTTTTTTACTTGGCAAGTCCGATCATATTTATAACAAGCTTTATTTTTGCAGTTTTAATCACAGTATTTACCAAATGGTTATATAAAAATATTGTCTTGTCCTGTCCATCAACTGTCCGTGCAGAAAATCACTTAACTACATTTCGCACAGGCATATATAATTTCCTTGTGATTGAGTATCCAAAGAAGAGAAATAAGACAAAGAAAAAATAAACGAGACAGTGAAGAAGATAATGATGCTGGAGCGCAGTCACACACGGCTCTATCCACACCCCCTTCCTCTTTAAACCCTCTTCTTACCTTTCTTTTGGCGATAAAAGCCGACAATTGTTTTTCGCAGGGTAAAAAGCAAAGAAATTAGAATGCTTTTGTTTCTTAACAAATAACTCTCCCTCCCTCACAAAAGGGTTATAAAAAGGAGCGGCTTGTTTACTTTTTTATTATTTCTCCGTCTAGGTCATTATTACAATTTTACATGCCACACACACATGTATTTTATGGATTTTTGAAAAATAACACATTAAAATCAAAGAAAATCTCTAATTTTCTACTTTATCGACTTGCAAATTAAAATTATCTTGTTAATTATCCATATCAATTACCACGCTGTGGTTTTAACAAGGGGAAATGACATGAAGTGTAAATTGCACAGAGTATCACCTGCTACCGGTAAAATAATTTGTTGCATTGTTTAAACTTTTTGAATTTTGACATCAAGTCATTTCTTTTTTGATCAAAAAGACAAAGGATGCCGTTTATTTACGGGCAATTTGTTGAACATCATTTCCTATCATTTAAAGACGCTAACGATGATGATGTGATTGGAATCAAAATATTTTAAATTAGACTTTCGCTTCTTTTCGAGCAATAAGATCACGAAGATTGATTGGAATCAAAATATTTTAAATTAGACTTTCGCTTCTTTTCGAGCAATAGGATCACGAAGATTCTTTCGTTGTTTGCCTACTTTCCTGATGATAAGATTTTTGTGATGACCCTTAATAACTGCCTTATCGCCAATTCATCATTCCGCATGATTACTTCCCCTCCTTTACTACCTACTTAAATAACAACGCAATTGAAGAATCTAATGGAGCAGTTTATTGAACAGAAGCCTATCTAAAGAGAAGACCGACCAACTTTTAAATTATTGAGATCAGTAGAATTGAATCTTATTTCAACTTTTCTTGATTAGCTATAGCTTAATCATCTTGTTATCTCGGCCAAATGTACTTTTTCATAGTAATTTCACTCTCATCTTTTGTAATTTTCAAAAATATTTATCATCCTTGTAATAAGTTGAGCCGATTTTCAATAACAAGCTGAGGTTAACGGCTGACATTAGGTAGCATATTATCTTGCTTTTTAAACATGTTTACTCTGGTATCCGTTTTCAAATATTTTAACAATTTGCAAAGGAAATGATTGAAATGATGAGACACTAACTCAAGGCTATCCTATTCAAATGTCACTTTCTTTAAGGAATTTCATTATCTGGATACTTTTTTGACAATTCTGGTTTT
Organism: Lepidocyrtus fimetarius; assembly: GCA_036507315.1. NCBI lineage: Eukaryota > Metazoa > Arthropoda > Collembola > Entomobryomorpha > Entomobryidae > Lepidocyrtus > Lepidocyrtus fimetarius. Next base: position 1,931 of record JAANSO010004330.1, on the reverse strand, counting down.
CCACATCATTTTAAATAGTTGCTCCTTTATTTGCTGATTAGCAAACAAAAAACCTTTGCTTCTCGTGGATCATTTTACTTTTTTTGACAAACACCAAAAGATTCGTGGAGATCCCCATTCATTTATTGTTACGATCATTGTTATTACGCGAAGATACACGAGTGAGCATAAACTACAATATTTAAATTTACAAGGAACTTGCTGCACGCACGTATGGGGTTATCAAAAACATGGATCAAAATACTTATCCAAAATAAATTTTCCGTAATGAATAGTCTGCTTGTTTAAAAGAATTTAAAATGCAATTTTGCTGATTTAGGTAAACGGGAGATTTTTGTGCCTCTGGTTAACTAAATAGAAATATTTGAGCAGTAAATCTTGATTAGTTTACTATTTAAGTTCAAGGTAAACTTCAAATGCATTCCAGTTCAATTCAGTCGTTGGTCAAATAGCAAAAACAAGGGATCAGCATTCTTTCATTACTTATCTAAATTTCATTCTTATTCACCCTTAACAATTCTAATGCCAGATTAGACAAGGGGAAGATTTATTTATCTGCTCTCGGGTTTGCTCATTATTAAATGTGATGAAATCTTTCACGGTAAAAAAGACACGCAAACCTATGACAATGTCACCAAAAAGTACTTTCTAACCAATGAAGAGAAAGAAAATAGATAAAAACTAGACAAATATGAAGTTTTCTTCTGGTCGAACAATTTTCTTTTTTAAGGTTCTTCACCATTACAAAAACAATTTACAAGTTTAACCAAATCACGTTACGCATCTGTCTAAATGATACCACCACTAAAAATCATTTAAATAATCTAACTTTCCAATCTATTCAGCAATTTATTTTATCACTCGATAAAAAAACTGCACGGAATAATATCCTTAAGAGGGGGGTAAAGAGCCGTATCAAAATCAAGTCAATAACCAAAAACACAGTCAATGTTCTTAAAAAACACACAATGCATTGTGTTTAGCTGATTATGACAATCTTTTTTTTCATCCACTTAAAGCAACTTAAAGAAGAAATAAATGTCCACTCTTGCTATCTAAATAACATCATTTTTTTCTCATTCACGTCCAACTTTGTGACTTTGCGGACTTTATAAGCAGTGGCAAAATTCTTTTTTGATAACGATTCTCATCTCTGATGGCAAATTTAATCTTAAAAGTATCGCGTGACAGAAGGCTTCAACAATTGCCCACTTTGCTCAATTCTTCTACATGAAATCCCTTTTTTCCGTTCTTAAAAAGACAAGATTCTCAACTACTGTTATAATTCAAGCCCCAAGTGGGTGGTCTTCTCTTGGTTGATCTACAATAATTTCCTTCTATTATTTGTATTTTTTTACCCAGCTCGCTAACTAGGCATAGTGCATCAACAACACACCCTGTAGGCCTGGATAGATCAACATCATCAACATAGTAGCTTCTGGTTATATAAACAATCTGCTGTTTTCTATTTTCTCTAAGAGACTAATCTAATCTCTAATTTTTTATATTTCTCTACAGCAGGAAAGTAAAAGAAGAGCCAGTGAAGAGTAATGAGGAGTAGATAAGTACATTAGCAATTTTTAACTTGTTGTACACCACCACTAACAAGATCTCTAATTTTAAACAGGCGGCGTGGCGGTCTTAGAGACGGATGCATAATACATTTTTTATTATAAACTACATCGCATCACTCTCAACACAGAAAAAAATCTTGAAAACAAACAGGTAGAAGGGTACCTTTCATTAGTAATTACGATAATAGATGTTGCAGTGATGTTGAGCCGGTCGGTAGTCAATCGTCGGCTCTTTTTTTCAAGCTACTCTATTACAGTCTACTTTAGTTAACTGATAGGCCAATTTTATCCTTGTTTATATCCACTTTTATGATCTCTTGATGTGCATAATAATCTCCTTAATCCCCCTCATTCTTT